>VDFB02295549.1:0-35049 GCA_007258455.2 Sequoia sempervirens
ATTTAAATTAGATTTATTTAGGGTGGATTCATCAAATGTAAATGTATAATTTAGGGATTTAAAGTTAAGAAAAATCCAATGGGTTACATATTCTAGGTTCTCATAGTACTTATCCATTTAAAAGGTATTATGATGAAAATGCATTTAATTATAGTTGATTATCTAATTATGATTTACACTATCTTTAGTAAGATGGGATTATCTTCCCATTCGAGTGAATCAAATGGTTAATCCTTTCATGTTTTTATTAAGTTAGTTTATTAATCAAATTTAAAAGGAATGTTTAAACAAGTGGAGTGTGCAATATGCTTTGAAGTTCCGTTGCATGAAATGGTGTTAAAGTTTGCTTTCTTGTGTTCTCCTGATTGTTTGAATACTACATTGATTTTTTTTTTTGTTTGACGAGTTTTTAAGCCAACCCTTGATGTGAGTTCTTTGGGAACCCTAGTATTTGCGTACCCTTCAATTGGGAGTATATGAAAGTTGGTGCTATAGGCTTCTTGAGGAATTGGGTAATAGGTTTATGTTGGATTTCTTAGATTTGATTTTGAAATGTTTGATTTAATTATTATTTTTTGAACTCTTGTGGATGTTACCATATTTGGTAGTTTTCCTCTTGTTATGGTTGGTTTGTGAGATGGTCCATGCCTCGAATTTGAACTCATAATGGTAAAGTTTGGTGTTTTATGTTTGGTACACCCTTGATTGTTGTAAAGTTTTGTATTAGGACTGTACAAAGATACTCTCATGTAGTATCCCTTGCTTTTCCTTTTTCTCCTTTGGAAGTAGTTTCCTTGTAAGCGGTCATTGAGATTGTTGTATGTTATGTTTTGTTTGACCTTGTGAGTTGGTCTTGTGATCATTCTGCTTGTATATCTTGGTCATGGGTCCCTTCTTGTCATCTCCTAGCATGGGGAGTGGACCTTCGGGTCCACGTTGTCAGGTGGAACATTCTCCACACCCCATTGGGTTCCCAAGTTGTGTTCATGATGCAGAAGCAGATGCAGAGTTCCAAAGCTTCACGTCGTTGAAGAATTTTCCTCACCTTGTACCTTATTCTCCTTTAATGTAATTATTCTTGTACTTGATGCACTCTTCCCATTGTTATAAGGGAAGCATTGCGTAATGTATTAATGTAATCATGATGTGTTGTATATGTGGAAATATGCTCCCCAAATGTATTTTGGAACTATAAATTGAATTGTAATAAAATGATGTAGATCATTTTCCTCTCTCTTGTTTATGGATGATTGTATGTTATCTTTATGTAATACTAGTTTATATTCACTTTTGTAAAAGTTTATGTTTTGTAATGACCATTCTATGTACCCTAAAGGACATAGATAACTTTGTAAATGCATAGTTTGTCTCCATGTAATGTATGTAGATATTCATCTTATGCAATGTTTCCCATTCAAAAAAAAATAGTGCGGTATTTTTTTGTCCTTTGGGGTTCGTACATCGGGGAATTACATTAATGGTTTAATCTTTTCGAGATCAACGATAACTTTTTAATAATTTCTAATTATCTAAATAAATGATAAAAAATGTTTTTTTATGATGTATTATGGTTTGGAGGTATGATATTTCTTCTCTTTGGGTTAAGGATGGGAATTTTCTAAGTAAAAATTTCCTCTCACTATGCCTCAAGGAATCTATAGAGATAAAGAATCTCCTTATATTAGTGGATTTCTTCACCTCTAGGGGCATCCCTCTTTTCTATTGTCCAATAAAAAATGGTGATCAAATTTTGGTCTAACAGCCAACATTGTCATCTGACATATTTTATTTTTTGAGAAATAGGAAATCATCATATCTTTCAACCAAACTTTTATTTAATGATAAACATTTATCTCTTCTAACATTTTAGGATATTAAAACTTAAAGAGCACAAATGAGATTACTAGTAGATCAATGGTTGGAAAAAATATATGAAAGAGACTAGATAATGGAGAACATAGATACAATATTCTTAAACACTATGAGGAAGATACATGGAGTTTTTAGTACATACACAAAAATAATAAATAATTAGTTGAATGCTAGATCAATGAGTTTCATGAATAATTTACACACTCGAATAAGAGTACCCTTAAACAACACAAAGTACTCAAATACACACATGAATTATTGCCTTCAATTTTTCCAAAAAATGGAGTTCATCACCTTAGAGACATTGAAAAAAACCTTTTGCAATACATCTAAAATTCAAACCAAGGTAAAACTTAAGCACATGTTTTCTTCACACAAGAACATGCCAACATATGATTCAACTCTAAAGCCCTCTATATAGAAGCATAAATCCCATACATAGAAACAAGAGTAGATATCAAAATTTAATTAGTTATACCAAATTTTAAAACACCTATACAATTCACACCAAGTGTGTACAAGGTTAAGAAGTAGCAACAATATATAGCATATTGTTGTGGAGCCAACCTAGACAAAACAAACAAAAGTATAAAGATGCAATTTTTGGCTAACTTACTTCTACATATTTATACGTGTGTCTATCAACCAGTTGATGACACATTGAGATGTTATTTCTAATTCATAAATTATAATAGTTCAACTATCCATGGTTATGTGCAGGATCATGATGGGCCAAAAAGTGGCGATATGATGGGTATGTGTATGTGGTTGACAACTTTTTTTTACCCAAAATTGATGAAATGAAAAGGGTTTTTAAAGGATATTCTCAGCTTTCCACCAATATAAAGTATTCCTTACTTTGAATTTAATAACTAATTATTATTCATTTTCTATTTGAATTACGACTAAAGTCCTGATTGATAGGCTGATTGAAATACATCTATAGCTTTCAAACGGTATCACATTTTTTGAATCTAAAACATGTGTCACATTATATGCTCCTCATACTATAGGATTAAAAAAAAGTTAAATTTCATGAATTTTTGATAAAGTTAAGGTGGTCAGCCATACGAGTTTTTATATTTTTTAAAAGTTGTAATAAAAAATTCATAATTAATTATTTACTTGGAAAAAAATTACAAAAAAATTGCATCACATCAGGACATGAGTCCTCTACTTATATCTAAAATATTATAAAAAATAATTATCCATTTTATTTATGGTTAGGGTGGTGGAGACTTTCCTACTACTTATTTTTCCTAAAATTTAAGTACTATTGCATTGAAATTTTAAATTTTAACCAAATGAATTATTTTTAGAGCAATCCTAGTAATTTAGAAACTACATTCAATTTTCTATAGATTCTATTCTTACATATTTTTGAAATAATATATATAACTTATTCAAATTTTTATGTCAAGTTTCCTAACTCTGATTTTTTTGAATTTTTCTCCACTTAAGGGCCAATTTTTTCCATGATGATCCTACACATACCCCCATTTCTCTTTTATTTCAAAATTTAATAGATATTAAATATATGGGATTTAGTAAAGTCAACTTTAGTCAAGTCTATGTAGTTTAAATCATGTTATTAGTTTAAAATTAAGTCATTTTAGTTCATTTAGTTTTTGAAAAAAAATATTAATTTAATATTTAAATTATTAAAATAATTTAAAAAGAATGAGTAATTCTATTCCTTATATTACGTTTATAGTTGAATAATCTCTTTAATATAAAATCCATTCAAATTAGTCTTATTTTCTAATTAAATACCTTACATCTTAACATATAATCAATTTATAGTCTTAAAAAATATAAACACTTAAAATATATAATAATTATACTTAGCTAGTATACAACTTTACAAGTGGACCAAAATAAATACTTTATGTGACTAAACACATCACCTAGATGCAACATGCAAATATTTATATTTATTTTATATAATTAAAATATTTCATTCTTGTGCAAGGTGTAAAACACTCTTTTCCTAACATACTCCTAGCTATTGTATACATTGCATAAAGTTTGATCAATAAAATACATCATAATACCCATACATGAGACCACATGAATTTCTAGCATACTCATCAAAATATCTGCAATAAAACCAAGGTGATCATCATCTCAAGCAAGAAATCCTCTCATCCATGACACCTATGGAAGAAAAGGAATAATCCAAGGTAAAGATATGTACCAATCCAAGGAACACGAACATCAAATCCAAGTGATAAGAAAGGCTCCAAGTTGGTGTCAAAGGTAAGAAACCTACATGGTTGGAAATATCATCAACAACATACGCTAATACATCCAACCATCCATAACTTCTAAGTGTCAACAACATAAGTAAACTCGTGCCAAAAAATTTATATACAACCCATAAATCACAATCATAGGCTCCCTATATAAAACCTTTCAATAAAGAACATACACATCTAGGAACTCCCATTGCATGGGTAATATCAAATCTAAAAAAAGTCATAGAATACCAAGTCTATACCAATCAATGCTCAAACCATCATGTGGATACTAATGAAAATTGTGTAGCACCTAAGACAATCACAATGACCCACAAATGCAACATAAATAGTTGCATACACTCTCACAACATGTCACCATAACTCTCTCAAATCATATGAACACATGAACCTCCAAGAAGTAGCTATAGAGTAAAAAGAGAAAACCTATAAATCATCTTGCATCTTTCTAACAACACCTCAAAGTGATAAGATATTTTATGTATGATCTCCTTTACAACCCCAAATAAAATCCTCAACAACACCTAATCAATCAATCTCATAGATCAAATGAATTATATGTATCATATAGAACCAACATGGATGTAAGCCTCTCTTAACCAAGGAATGTCAAACTCAAAATGTCCATTCCTAATCCAAGAATAATCTCAAAAAACATCTCCTATTATCCTCATAAATGAAATCATAAAATAAATCATATGCACAAGGAGATAACCATGATAAACACCCCTCAAATGAACCCTCCAAACCTAACAACCTAAACTTAAGGTCTATGTCCATGAGAAGATAAAGAATACAAACAAATGTATCTAAAAATAGGATGGGAAATACCTAAATTAGAAGATCATATTTTAAGTGCACCAAGATCTGGGAATGAGAATGCTCCTCCAAGATACACTCACACAATGGCTCTCTTGCTAGAACAATCCCCTCTCACGTCAATGAAATCATGTCCAAATTTAGGTTTAGGATCCTTGGTCTTCCTCATAAAACCTCCAAAGAGTATCTTTCTCAACAAATGTCTCTAATCCAAAGATAAATCTAACCTCACTCAAGCCTCCAAGTATTCATGATGATCTACAAATTATCAATCCATGGTAAGATCCAAAGACAACACCAAACTATAATGAAGTTCGCAAGAACATGAAAAATGCACTAAATACAAAGAGAAATAACAAGACCACTGTCAAAGATCCAACCACAAAATTCATACCCATCAGTATATCATGATCTAACATCTCCTCCTAGGATATCACATGCTCTAATGTACATTTCTTGGTCTCAAAAGAAACTATAAAATTTCAAATACATAATCTATAATCAAGTGTAAAAAAAGAAATAATACCAAACATATGCTAAACCAAGGATAAACATCCATATCAAAGAAAGATAACCATCTCCTAACATAGGAACTCAAGATTTCAAAGCACTGGTACTACATAATAATCATGATCCAAGAGCTTGTACATGACAAACAAACATTGTAAAACAACATCCATCATTAGGTGATTAATACTCATCACTACCAAAGATACCACTAAACCATGATATAAGCTATCAATAGTATTGTGAAAACTATCTCCTAATAGAAAAATCATCATGGTACACACACAATAAACTATAATACCAGTAGAACCAAAGTATATCCAAGATCTCCCTGCCAAGGAAATAAACCACCATTTCCAATATATCATGCTAAATTGTATATCCAAGCTATCTAGATCATATTGTGATAATCATGCTACAAGTCCCAATAACTATATATCCATGCACATTAATCAATTTTCCTCTCTTCCTAATGCAACATACTAATGTACAAATTACCATAGACAAGGCCAAATAATAAATTTTTCGTCAACACTAAATCAATATCATACATGTAGGAATTCCACATCTAATTCATCCTACTACAATCAATGAGTTACACATGCATAAAATTTTCATAACTCGTAGTTCTGAAACAATGAAAAACACAAACTCAATCATCACATTAGTAACCTACAAACCTAGATATCAAATTAGGTAATCCTATAGGCCTCAAGACTCAAACACCAAATCAACCACATATTTGATTTTCCAAACAAGTCAAAAAATGAATAATCATATTCAATAAGCTAAACAATAATCCAAGATATAATAACAACCTCCTAACACTAAATCACACCACCACCAATCAACCGTGTACATGATCATGTCATGCTAATGCTCAAATATACTTCCATATATTCATGGCAACATAATAATAATAATTACTATACCTATACTCAAATATCACCAAAAAAGACTCCTAGTCTCACATACATATCAACCAAGTCCTTAAACTAGAAGACTTGTGTACTTGTCACTATCAAAGTCTAAAGTTTGAAAAATTTGTAAAACTATATCAAGAAGTACCAAATTTGAAAACCTATTATAACATGATGTTGGTCTTATAACAACATGCACTCCCACAAGTGTGTTCCCAAAGAATCATTTGAATGCTCATGTAATCGCACCTCTAATATTGACTCACAATTGAATCAGAAAATGGATTCCCAATTAGTTTCAACCATTAGAAAATTTCTCAAGCTGCATGTGCACATTTTCAATGCAAGAACTAGAGAATGTTGATGAGAATGAAATTTGGTTTTAGTTGATAGTCTTAGTTGTTAAAACAATAAATGAATGTATGAGTCTCTTAATGTAGTAGGAGAAAATGAAGAAATAACTAGAGGACCTCAAATCACAAAAGAGAAAAAAATATGAGGAGATTAAGATATTTTTATCTAGATTCAACCATGTAGTTTTTTAAGTCAAACTCATTGACCCATGTTTTTTGAGAAGTGATTCAAAAGAAACCATCCCTTGTGATAATGGATGGTCCACTTAGTACTCATTACATCTAGCTAATACTCATAGAGGTGAAGCATTGGGCCTTCTTGGGAGGTCACCTATCCGAGTACTACTCCAACTCAAGCATGCTTAAGCATGGAGTTTCCTAGATCCATAGAAAAGTGAGGTTAAATTAGTCTATTGTCTAATAAAATATTCCTCAATCATGAAAAGTAATTTCAAGCCTCGAGGATGCTTCAAACCCAAAGCAATAGTTTGTGTCAAATTAGGTTTTGTAGGCTTGAACCATTAGTGGGTTTTTCAAGTTTTATGGGAATTAAAAATTCTATTATTGGGGGTAGGGTGCTAAAAATTGGAAAGATCCTATTGCATCATCCCAACCACTACATATAATTCATTAGTAGAATACAAGTATTGATTAGGGCAACACCACCCAAAAAAATCCACAGAAATCACAACAAATACCAACAAAAAAGATGCAAAATAGAAAAATGACTCACTTTCAATTATTTTTAGAAAATGAAATTACAAATTCAAAGCTTACATGCTATAGCCTCATGGGCTTGATTCACTACAACAAAATCAACTCTGAAAAGAAAATCTACTATTCAAAGCCACAATTTGCACTATCGGGGCCACCTTCTACAATTCCCACTTAACCCTTTTTATTTTCCCCAATAACCACCCTAGAATGTTCTAAAAAATTCAACTTTCCCTTTTCTTTTGGTACAAAATGTCCCACCATTTGATTTCTGGCCTAAGAAGAAATTTTAATGAAATTCACTTTTTAGAGGGGCAACTTTGCGGGGCCATAACTTTTTATCTAGGTGTTTGATTTGCTATTATTGCATATCATTGGAAAGCTTTCGATGTGCTCTACAACATGTGAACCAATTGTAGGTTATTGTGACCACTTTTGAGCTATTTCGGGGCCTCTAATGTTTTATATCTAAATTTGGAGCTGCATTGGAGAAATTTTCCGGGATGGAAACTTTAATTTCTCCCAAACCGTGCAGGGTATTGAAGTGATGCTTTTGTGACTAGAAATATTTTTCAGCTCTACTCCTTAGGGTAAATTTTCACATCCAAACAATCCTATATATGCTGACTTGCTAAAAATAGTAAGTGCCTATTTTTCACTACTTTTTATGCCTGACAGTTTTATACCCTTGAAGTGCAATCATGGGACTCAAAAAAACTAAAGAAAATAAAAAAATTATTTTTTTGGGGTGATGTAAGATTTCCCTACACCACTGGATGCTCCTACATCAGACACCCATGGTAATTTGAAAAGTGACCCTGTCACTTCTCAGGAGTTAGAGGGAAACCAAGATAGTTAACCTCAGCCTCAAACAACCATGATGAATCTTCAAAATTCCTTCCTTTCCATTTCACCAAGTGCTTTGCATATTTCCTATTTCTCATGCTTCTACCCACATGACTATCCAAGATTTCTTCTATCTCTTTCTTCTCTAAAGTAGGTGCTGGAATAATTTTCAACTGTTCATTTATTGACCCCTCTTCTATATTACCTTCATGATATAACACAACAAGCACGTTATAACATGAGAACGTTATAATGTGAGCACATTTTAATGCACTCATGTTATGACCTATTAAAAAAAAAAAAAGTAAAAAAAATCCATTCTTGCATTTGGACTGTGTTTTTTCTTTTGCCCATGGCCAAAACCCCCATTTTTTGCGCTTGCGTTCTAGGAGGAGGTATTTTTTTAAAATATTCATCAACTATTGCTATTTCATCATGAGGATGTCTCCATGTCAACGAGGAGGTGTGAGAGGTAAGGATTGTTTTCTTTTTGTTTTGAATTTGTTAGTCTTAGGTTGTATTTGATATTTATTTTTTGAATTTGTAGGAGATGATATTCTAAGCCCTCAAAATCCTCAACAAGCGAGTAATAAAATCCTCAACAACAAAATCCTAAACAAAAAATCAACCACAACAACAACCTCCTCCACCAATCCTCAACACCCTCGACCTCAACAAAATTTAATGAGTGAAATTAGAAAACAACAAAATAACCCCGAGTTTAATTAGTAGGTTGAGTAGTCAAATGGTTTCTTAGACCATATAAAGAATGATCTGAAACTTCATTGAAAGATAATGTTAAAAATGTAGATTCAATTAGCAAACAAATAACTAGATATGGCAAGATAGGGCAAGCAACGGGCATTACCGCGAGATAAATTATCATATAAATATAAAAGATTTAAAAATTACAAAAGGTGATTTGTGCACATTATTCATTGATCCACGGTCAAATACAAATCTTACCCTCAATGCGAAGAGGTTTCCTATTCATTGGTGCCACCACCAAGAGTTTAGGAATATTTTTTGGGATAGGTGGTACATGGTTTTTGATGACCCACCATACAACAATTGTGAAGTCTTGTAGTATTTCCTTAGGAAAATATACTTTGAGTTCATCTTGAACAAAATCCCAAATTATTTTGATATGACGAGACTGGGGAGGGTATTGGGTAGGATGGAATGAACAGTGCATAATGGATCTACACGGAGGATCGACATATTAAAACCTCATGAGCATTTTTGTCCTTCCATAGTAGGAGGTATCAGCGTAGAGACATGGTCAGTCAACACTTTGACCGGTATATTATTCTTCTTATAAAATCTTCAGTGACCATCATGTAATGATAGCCATAAGGTGGGCTTGTATTTGCAGACACTGGGAGACTTTTCCGTGAGATAAGACTGGGATGGAGAGGGAGCTAACATTTTCCTTGGGGCATATGGCATTAATGTCAGTCAAAGTTAACATGTTGTTAGATTTAATTTATTAAATTTTAATTTTGAAATGCAAGATTAACTAATTTAGTTTTATGGTTTTAATAAAATTGTAGGGTCACAGTGTTGAGACTGGATACACCGGCCCTCCACCTACTTATTTTTGCAGTACACCTATTGATGGGGTATGTAACTAGTAAGCAATTATAAATTTATTACATGTTAATAGCATTGTTTAATGAATGGTATTTTAATATGTGATTTTGGATGTTGAACAGGATAATATTGGAGGTTTCCAGGAAACACCTCCCAGTGCCAGTGGATTTACTCAAACCTACATGCAAGTAATAGAATAAAGAGTTTAACTAATAGGCTTTTATATGACTAGATTTTGTAGTTTATATTCCTTAACCTCATTGATTCCGTTTGCATTGCATCATTCATGAGCTTAAGCATTACTTCACGTTTCCATAACTAATAACTAGATGTTGATAGATGACAAAATTTCAACTACAATATAGTTGTTTAGAAATTAACATAAGTGATGCAATTACATCAAATAGCATAATTAATAAGTTTAGGATTGGCTTCAATTTGTTGCTTGTCATACCTTTCCATGGACCACTTTACTGCTCAACATATTTTCAAACAATTCACTGCCTTATCTATGCTATGGATGCTTGGAAGGAATATATGAAAGAATAATAGTAAGCAATAGCATAGACAAGGCATTGAGTTTTTTGAAAAAAAATGCCTCAAAGAAATGTGGTCTACATCACCATGAAACCCAATTTCTTTGAGACACTTTTTCAAACAACTCGCCGCTTTTTCTATGCTACCACATTTCCATGGCTCTGCAAAAGATTTTATCAAATAGTTCATTTCCTCCTTTATGGCTAGCTTAAAAGGTGGTGCAATAAACTATGGATGCTTGGAAAAAATCTATCAAAGCTTGCATAATAATAAGCAATAGCATAGACAAGGTAGTTAGTAGTTTGAAAAATTCCTTGAAGAAATGTGGCCTCATGGTTATGGAATTCCATTCCATCACCATGAGACCACATTTCTTTGAGGCATTTCTTCAAACAGCTCACCACCTTTTCTATGATACCACATTTTCCATGGCATGTACTAAAGCATTTTATCAAACTACCCACTTCCTTGCTGCTATGGCTAAAAGCCCAAAATAGGTTCTTTCCAACAAACTATGGATGCTTGGAAAAATTTCTATCAAAGCATAATATTAAGCAATAATACCATAGAGAAGGCAACAAACTATTTGAAAAATTCCTTAAAATGCAGTCTCTTATGGTGATGGAATGCCATGGCGTGCATTTATTTGTAATGGCATTCCATCACCATGAGACCCCATTTCTTTGAGGCATTTTTTCAAACAGTTCACTTCCTTCTCTATGCCACCACAGTTATCATGCATGTCTATGAAAGAATTTTATCAAATGGTTCACCGACTTGCTGCTATGGGTAAAAGCCTAAAAAACACGTGCTTTCAAACAAGATATGGATAGGGAAAATAGTAAGAATGATAGTTAGAAATATATAGTTTAATAAGTACTCAAATTTTTTTTCATTATCTCATACATTATAAGTCATGACGTGGATTGATACTATTGTAGTTTTTGAGATTGCATAATTTGTTGTTTTATTTTCAAATGTTGCAAGCAAAAACACCTTTGAATGTGATGAGGGTAATGGAGATCAATGTATCATCTGCTATAGAATCATCGATGGATCTTACAGGGGAGGCATGAGGAAAATTACTAAATTTCAATTTACATTGGTTGTTATAGATGCTAGTTAGTGAAAAAGGAAACCATTATTGATTCATAGTTTAATTACTATTTGGATGGTTTATATAGGGCTTCAACATGCCTCAGCTTGGGCGTGTGAATATTTCCCTAATGGAGAGTGATCCTCAGATGGCAGTAAGTGATTATTTTGTTAAATATATCATTTTTTATAATGTAATTTCTATATATTAATGTATTTACTTCTTATTGTAATAGATAAAACTTCACCAAGAACTAAACACTAGGATGAGCAGTAGGAGCACTCCTCAAGCATAGCATAAACGAGTGACAGATGTATTACCATCCAATCAACAAGCAAAGGGAAAGATTTTATTTCAAGAGCATGGAGAGAAATGACTTTTGATTCCAGAGCCCTTTGTTGTATGCCTACATGGCAGTTTTGTACATATTTTGTATTGGATATATTTGACATTGTATGCCTATATGGCTATTTTGTACCTATATTTCATACAGTTTATATTGACATTTATTGATGTATGCCTACATGGCTATTTGGTTAATACAAATATTTTGTATCGATGATATCCATATTTGTATTATAAATTCATGGTTCAATAGATACAAGTTACATGAATTCAAGTCTATACTTTACAATTTATGTGTATACTTTGTGACTTATGTGTGTTCCAATGTATACTTTTTGACTTACGTGCTTTCATGTGTATACCTTGTATTCGTGCATATACTTTGTATCAATTTTTATATACTATGTATTCATGTGTATACTTCAAGGCTAATGTGTTTTTGAGTACTTGTGCCTCCCTTATTCACATGTACATGCTTGACTTATTCATGTGTATACTTATTAATTGGTTAGCCCTAGCATTGATCATTGTTGTCCTTCATGGTTTATCTTGAATATTAATTGATTGATGGTAAACAAATTTATCTAAAAGAAAAAAATACGTTTTCAATTGGTATTCCATGAAATGATTCATAAAAAGATTCCAATATATTTAATCCTTTGATTGGAACAACTCAATTAAGCAAAGGATACATAATATTCACAACACTTGCAAAACATAATATTCAAAGTGGCATTAGGACATAATAACCCAACCACAATAACCCTGGACACAATAACCTCATCATAATAACCCAAGGAAAAAATAACCCAGGGTCATAATAACCCATGGACAAAATAACCTGTGGTCAAAATAACCCATAGACATAATAACCCATGTAATTTATAAACTTTATTTTCCTTTCTCTATATTCTTACGAGGATATTTTGTCCATGGGTTATTCTAACCATAAGTTATTTTGGCTTGGGTTATTATGACCTAGGTTTTTTTTCCTTGGGTTATTATGACCGGGTTATTCTGTCCAGGGCTATTTTGGTCTGGTTATTATGTCCTGTAACCATTCAAAGTAGATGAAGTAGTTAACTTCTTGACAAATCATCATACAAACATTTATCTTGAATAGTCTTTAAACATTTTCATAGCATAATCTTGATAGTAGAAAATGAATTGTTATGTTCTTCATCTGTCACCATATAAACACACTAAAAGATTTATATGTCAAATTTTTACAATATTATTTCTTGTATAGGAAATAGACTTAGGAGAAAGAAAGTTATAATTTATAATACAAATAAGAAATGGACTCAATGTTGTCCTAGACCCCCAAATAGCTCTATTTAACAAAGAAACACCCTCTCAATCACTCTTCCAATTGCAAAAAACCATTGGGAAGCATTCACCAGTCTACAAATCCACAAAATCCACAATTTTTAGGGCATGATTGGCCCTCTAACCCCACTATCCTCTAAACCCTCACTTTTCTCAAATTTCACTAGGGTTTATTGAAAACCCCATATCCATACCTCATACAACCTCAAAACGTCTTCCAACACTCTTCATTTTTCCTACACAAACTTAATTGACCACCAAATTATGTTGCCCCCTAACTTTACCCACTTTTACTCCCTAAAACCTCTATTTTTCATTCAAAACCCCTCTTTTCCCAACTAGGGCATCATGCCATAACATACTTTTGAAAACATCAAACTCCACAACCTCGCCCTATTTCTAGCCTATTCTAACTTATTCTCAAGCAATTTCTTATTTTCACCTCATCTAGCCTTGCTTTTAAGGTCTAAATTCTAAATTTTCAAGAGGGGAAGTGTTAGTAATCTCTTCCAATGCCTTTACCAATGCTATTTTCTTATTCCTACTCCCTATCATACTTACATAATTGACTCAAATGGCCCACACTAACTCAAAACTAAAAGAAAGATTACAAGATGGCCTATCATGGCCTTATTTGACATTTTCATGACTAAAACCACTGAACTAGACCTTCTTCATCAAATGGAGTAACAAGGTGCTCTACACCAATGATCATACACTTATTGTGTGGAAAACTCAGACTTCTCAACTATTTTTTGTATGTTTCTCTTTTCAATTGTTTTGCATTACATCATAAGGGATCAAGCCAGTTGAACATAACTCAGAGCAATTCCATGTGTTTGGGTGTGAAAGAGGACCATTCCTAGCATAAAAATACCTATTGGGATGCATTGGAGTACTTTTTTGGTCACACGAATTGCAAAATGAAAGTTGGACCACTTTACAACTTTACACTGCTTGCATTTAACACTTTTTTAGTCAAGTAAAAATTGGACACCATAGGAAAATGACTCTAAGATAACAAAAAATGAGAGAGGTTATTTTAGAGGGTCTCAACATGATCATATAGGCTCAGACAAAGAGTTTGTAAGTGTTACAAATTTTGAGTAATAACCTGTCAAAGTTTGCTTCCATTTTGCACTTTGGACCCTTAAGGGATCAAGTCGGTTGAATGTAGCTCAGAGAAATTACGCGTGTTTGGGTGTGAAAGAAGACTATTCATAACATAAATGTACCCATACAAATGCATTTGAACAATCCTTTTGGTCACACAAGTTGCAGAACAAAAGTTGCATTACTTTGCAACTTTCAACTACTTGCATTTGACAAATTTTTCCCCAAGTGAAAATTTGCCACCACTGGAAAATGCCTCTGAGATAGAAAAAACTAAGAGAGGTTATTGTAGAGGGGCCTAAGGAAATCCTATATGATTAGGCAAGAAGTTTCTAAGTATCATAGTATCTGAGTAACAACATGCTAAAGTTTGCAGCCATTTTGCAATTTTGACTCTTAAAGGATCGATCTAGTTGAACGTAGCTCGAAGCAATTCTGCATGTTTGGGTGTGAAAGAGGACCATGTCTATCATAAACATACCTATTCAGATATTTTGGAAAATTCCATGTGCTCACACGAGTTGCAGAATGAAAGTTGCATCACTTTGCAACTTTGCATTGTTGTATTTGACACTTTTAAAATCAAGTGAAAATTTTCCACCACAGGAAAACCACTTTGAGATAACAAAAAATGAGAGAGGTTATTGTAGAGGGGCTGAACATAATCTGATAGGATCAAACAAGAATTTTATAAGCATCATGGTGTCCAAGTAACATGATGTTTAAGTTTGTATTCATTTTACACTTTGGACTCTTAAGGGATCGATCCAATTGAACATAGTTTGAAGCGATTATACCTATTTGGGTGTGAAAGAGGACCATTCCTAGCATAAAAAATACTTATTCAGATGTGTTGGAATATTCCATTTGGTCACATAAGTTACAGAATGAAAGTTGCACCACTTTGCAACTTTCAACTACTTGCATTTGACAACTTTTTACCCAATTGAAAATTCACCACCATGGGAAAATGTCTCTGAGATAGCGAAAACCAAGAGAGATTATTGTAGAGTGGCCCAAAATGATCCCATATTAGATGATAATTTTCTAAGCATCATGGTATTCGAGTAACAACATGTTGAATTTTGCACCATTTTGCACTTTGGACTCTTAAGGGATCAATCCGGTTCAATGTAGCTTGAAGGGATTCCGCATGTTTGGGTGTAAAAGAGGACCATTCCTAGCATAAAAATACCTATTTGGACATGTTCAAATAGTGTGTTTGGTCACACGAGTTGAACAAAAGTTGTACCACTTTGCAACTTTTAACTACTTGCATTTGACAACTTTTTCCCCAAGTGAAAATCTCTCACCACGGGAAAACAACTCCAAGATAGCAAAAAATGAGAGAGGTTTTTATAGAGGGGCCCAACGTGATCCTATAGGATTAAATAATAAGTTTCTAAGCATCATGGTATTTGATTAAGAACATGATGAAGTTTGCAACCATCTTGCACTTTGTACTCTTAAGTGCGACCTGGTTGAAAGTAGTTTAGAGTGATTACGCATGTTTGGAGTTGTGAAGAGGACCATTCCTAATTGTAAAGATACCTATTGAATCATTGGAACAATCTGTTTTTGTCACACAAGTTGTGAAGCGAAAGTTGCCACTTTGCAACTTTCAACTACTGCATTGACAACTTTTTCCCAAATAAAATCCGCCACCAGGGAAAATGCCTCTAAGATAGAAGGTGATAATTTTTTTAGAGGGCCAACAAAATCCCTTAGAAGTTAGATGAGAGAAGTTTCTAAGCATCACGATATTTACGAATGCTATGACATCTTTGAGTTTATGACCATTTTGCACTTTGGACTCTTAAGGATGCGATCACAGGTTAAGCGTAGGTCAAAGAAACTCCACATGTTTTTGGTGTGAAGAGGACCATTCTAGTGTAAATACACCTTCAAATGTGTTAGAATAGTTCATTTGGTCTACGAGTTGCAAAGCGAAAGTTGCACCACTTTGCAAATTCAACTACTTGTTTGTAACTTTCCCCAACTAAAAATCCACCATGAGGAAAATTCCTTGAGATAGTGAAAATTGAGAGAGGTTTTTGTAGAATGTCCCAATGTAATCTCATAGGATCAAACAAGAATTTTCTAAGCATCAGTGTATTCGAGTAACAACATGCTGAAGTTTACAGTTATTTTGCACTTTAGACTCTTAAGGGATCGATCTAGTTGAATGTAGCTTGGAGCGAATTTGCATGTTTGGATGTGAAAGAGAACCATTCCTAGCATAAAAATACCTATTCAGATACGTTGGAACAATTCTTTTGGTCACACGAGTTGCAGAACGAAAGTTTCACCACTTTGCGACTTTGCACTATTTGCATTTGACACTTTTTCCATCAAGTAAAAATTGGACACCACAGGAAAATCACTCCAAGAAAACAAAAAATGAGAGAGGTTATTGTATAGGGGCACAATGTGATCTTGTAGGCTCTGACAAAGATTTCGTAAGTGCCACAATTTTTGAGTAATACCCCGTCAAAGATTGTTGCCCTTTTGCACTTTGGACTCTTAAGGGATCAAGCCAGTCGAACATAGCTTAAAGAAATTCCACATTTTTTGGTGCAAAATAGGAGCATTCCTATCATATATGTACCATGCCTAGCATAAGTGTACCATGTACTTAGAAGAAGATCAATAAAATTCATTGTTTCCTTGCATTTTTCTATATTTTTACCAAAAATATGATGTTTCCTAGAATTGTACAGTTCTGTATAGGGTGATTGTGTCCTCTTTTGGATGGAATTTGGTGGAAAGAAGACTTAACTACAATTTAATTTTTGTTTGGTTGGATTTCAAGTGATTTTGTGCATTTTAGAAGCCAATTACTGAGGGTCAGTCTATATACCCTATTTTAAAGGTTTTGAGTGCATTAAAATGTCATATTAAGCCTTCCACCAACTATATGCTTATGTAACTTGATGGAAAGGCTTAGTTACGATTAAAAAAAATGTGTGCAAATTTTTTTGTGCAAGGGAGGTGAATAGAGGGTTTTTAGATGATTCCCAAGATATCAAATGGTGCATTTTTTAGTGGAAAATGGTGGTTTAGTGCTAGGGTTTGAAGAAATCTTTGGGGGAAACAATATCTCTTGAGCTTTTAAGCTTGTACAGACCTTTTTGAAGGTGTTTCACACTTTTCTTGGTTGTGGGAAGGTTTGGAGTATGGGTGTTCAATAAACCCTTTCCTAACTTGTGAAAGAAGAGTGTTTTGGGGTTTGTTATGTTAGAGGGTTTATCATGCCCTAAAAGTGGAAGAATTGGTGGTTTGGTAAACTGGTTAATGTTGTACAATGGTGGTTTGCATGTGATAGGAAGAATAAAGGGGGGTTGCTTCTTTAATTTAGCCTAATTGGCCTTGTGGACAGCGTAGTTTGCTTGTTTTGTGATTCTTTTTCAATGTCTTCATGTTTCCATAGACCCAATACATATTTAGAAACCCATTTTGATCTACTAATACATAAACAAAAGCTTTGAAGAGGTTATTTTGGAAAGTTTCTAAGAACAATAAATTTTCCACTAGAAAGTGCCTTAAATTAGGTCAATTTTGTGAAGCAACTATCAAGAAATAAACTCCAAACCATAGAATAACCTTGGGAAATAGTGTATCAAGTCTCAAGACCTTCATATCTTCCAATTTTATAGTTTAACAGTGGTGTAGGAGCACCATTCCATTTTAATGGTTTTTTTCTAGATGTTTTATGAAAAATGAGTCATGGTGATGGATTCTAATTTGTTTAGGGGTTTTGAGTCTTAATAAGGTGCAAAGAGACCATTCTTGATGTAATAGATCAACTTTGAGGTCTTTTGAATCCAAGTTGCAAATTATGTTGAAATGTTGTCAAGGTTGGCAAAGGTTGTCAAGATAGGTGAAAAGTCATTTTTTGGGAGTGAGATCATGTTTTTGGTTTAAATAAGGTCTAATAGACCAATTTTCATGCACTAGGACATAATCATGGGGATTTGGATTCATTGTGTGTAAAAGGTGAAAAATTGTAAAAGTTGACAAATTGTTGTCAGCACAAAAATGCAAAATTGTCATGTCTTAGGGTTCCAATGGTCATAAGGGGTTAAAAATTTATTTAAGAGTTGGTTGGTCAGTTTTTTTGTGTGGAGAAGCCTTTAAAAAGGCATGGAAACTCATTGTAATGGTTGGTTGGAGAATATTGAAGCATAACAATAAAATTTTCCTATTTTTCACTAGTTTTTTGTGTTTTCCTCACTCTTATAGGTCTGTACAGACCTGTACCACTGCACTATGCTCTGAAATCAATGTGAAACTATGGAGGATTTTTTTATCTCTCTTTTGAATCCATTTGAGTGGTATTTCATTGAGTAAAAATCATTTTATTACAATATTGCAGGGGAGAGTCTAAGTTTGCAGATGTAGTGGTTTTGAAGTTTAAAATGGAGATTTAACTCATTCCTCCTATTGTAATCTTTGTGGCTCAGAGGAATGAGTGAAGAGGGTCTGGTTTATATGTTAGGGTGCTTATTTGGTGAAATGGAATAAGTTTTATTGGGTTTGTGTTGCTACCCCTGTAGATTTTGATGGTAAAGGGCATGAAAAATGAGGTTTCACCTTAGGTTTTGATAAAATATTGCATGTAGAGGTTGGGTGATTGTATTTTGAATTCTTGTTGGGGATTTTAAGAAGGTCTGCGGTGGTGGCATGTTTTGGTAAGGTTTGGAACCATTCCTTTCAATAAACCCTCCTCATACTAGCATAAAATAAGGGTTTTGTGTTTTGGCATGGTGGAGTGAGTTTCTCCTAAGAAAAATTGCAGATTTGAGGGTTTGGATACATGAGAATTTCTGCCCCAAAACTTTCAGGGGGTTGTTGAATGTTTAAAGGTATGTTCCTTTGTAAATTAGGCCTAGTTATCCTAATTAGGACAATGAAGGTCATTTTTGATGCACATGTTCCAAGACAGTCACTATTGATTTTTAAGTATGTGTTGTAACTCAATAATGGGTATCTAGATCAGTCATTTTTTTGTGAATTCATTTGAGAATTTTGTGAGAAAATTTCTAAAACCAGGGTCTACTGACCTACTAGACAAGGCAGAGTGAAGGGTGAAAATTGAAGAGATAGAGAGTTGTTGGTTGAAACTTTGTTTGAAACTCATTCATTTGAGGTTTTGTGAAGATTGACACTCCTTTCTTACATATTAAAATTGAAAAACACCTAATTGCAATTCATTCCACCACCCTACTTATCCCTACATCGATGGAATGGCAATCTTATAACTTAATGGACTCTCAAAACACTATTTTGAGGCTTACAAACTAGTTATGATAAAATTGTTCTTATTTCCTCAAATTTGAGTTAAAAGACTTCAAAATACTTTCAAAAGTTACCTAACTCCTTGCTTTGAAGAAAAATAATAAAAAATTAAAGTATAAGGTGTTGAACAATCCGCACAAGCTTGAAATAAAAAGGGAAAAGTGTTGCAAATACAGAAAACATGATCCTTTATTTACTAATTTTGCAATTGTGTAACTAATGCAAGTTTTGCATTTTTACACCAAATGACAACTTTTGTGCAATATCACTTCTCTAATCACCTAATGACCTATTTGAGACTTTGAATACATTACAAATGACCTTCACATGACCTTTTCCACATTGTTGACATTTGAAAATTCAAATTTTGCAAATTTGCCTATTGAAGGCATTTAGAGAACAAGGTGCTATTGCACCAAACATGAACTCCAAAATTTCAATATTTGACTAAATCTCATTACAATGACTTAGGTACTCCATTCTAACAGATCTCTTACAATGTCACTCATACATTCAATATTCTTTTTAAATGTCTACATCATAGGTTCTCATTATGAGGTTAACTTCAATTGAGTAACTTGAGATTGCCTCGCTAAGCTTCACATGCTCTTTTATAATGACTTCAAATCATAACTAAGATTTGTCAAGATCATAAAAATAAGGATGTTGCATTTCTTTTTTGGTTGAGATTCTCTTTTATGGCTCATAAATCAACATTTTCTACAACAAGAGACCAATCAATTATTAGTAGCTTACTTACATATACACAAAGTAAAAGAAGAAAAAGAAAGAGCATCCAAAATGGAAATGAAATGAAAATAGATGGAAGACACTTATAGATAGGCATGCCAGTCTCTCAACTTAGTCACTCCTAGTCATACATCTTCCTTGAGAGTTCTAAGATACCTATTGAACACAACACCTCTCATGAATAGAATAACTTGAAATTTGAGATGCTCTTATAATGTCTACATCATAAGTGCTCATGATAAGGTTAACTTCAAATAAATAGCTTGACATTACCTCACCAAGTTTTGCACACACTTTTGTAATGGCTAAAAATCATAATTGAGATTTGTTAGGATCATCAAAATAAGGATGTTGCATTGCTTTTCTAGCTGAGATTCTCTTGGATGGCTCATAAATCTGCATTTTCTACAAGGGGACACCAATCAATTTTTAGTAGGTTACTTACAAATAGGAAAAGTAAAATAAGATGCTAGCATTGGCATCAAATAAATTAATGTGCATACAAGTATAAATTAATAAGAACCAATGTGGAAAATCTATAATAAATAGAGATTTGGAAAATTGAGGACCGCAACTTTCAGAATCCTCATTTTCCCGTCAATGGTAAAAATTCAAAAAAAATTGCCTATTTTTTCAAGGGTAGGGGCTTTCAAGCATCTAGTAGGGTTCCCTTGACTAGATTTCTCATCACCAATGGAGCATTTTCTTCTAGATAAAAAATTGATTTACATGGAAATTCATCTCCATCAATGAAAGAAGTTTTTTCTGATAAAGTTAAGCATTTTCATGGTTTTCCTGGCCACGTTTTTCAAAATGTGGTTTGGATCTCTGATCAACAAGTTCTCAAGCCTCCCATTATGAATTTTTAGCGCCATTCTCGAACCAAGAAATCTCTTGTCAAGGAGAGGCAAGATCCTTTTAACATTTGTGTTCCTAAATCAAAATTCTACTTAGATTCCTTGATTTCCTCCCATTCATGGGCCGATGTAGCTTTTGGTCATTTACATGGCCATAAAATTTCTCCTACTCCCCGTGTAACAAATTTCATCCCTAAAAAACCTGTTTCTAGTTCTTCTAGGGCTCCCTTCATTCCAAATTATTCATCTCCTTGCCTGACCACTTTCTTGAATGACATCTCTATTGTTTACCCTAGACCTTTTGTGCCTTTGCGACAACCTCTCACTTTTCCAAATTCTATTCCTATCAATAAGATGGTTTCCATGGGCCCTAATTCAAATGGTACTAATGATATGGGGCGGAGGGTTCATTCAAAGACCCAAATGCAGGGGAAGGAGAAGGTTTTGGGTTTTAATGGGTACAAATGGGTTCTAAAAAGATTCGAGAAGAGTGATCAAGTCAATTTCACTCTTCCTCATACCATGCTTCTTCCATAGATTGATGATCTCGAGGATGTCACTTTAATCTGTAAGTTTTGGAAATTCCTTCCAAATCTTATTTTTTAAAAAAATTAGTTTTTTCAAACTTGGGATGGATCTAACCAAGTTTTCTTTTTAGACAAGGGAGAAGGTTTCTTTGTCGTTATATTTTTTGATAAAGATTCTAGAAATGTTGTTTATAGAAAAAAGTATTGGATTTGTGAAGGGAACAATTTATTTACAACTATTTGGACTCCAAATTTTATCCCTTCTCATACTAGGGTTCAATTTATTCCTTTTTGGGTACAATTGCAAAGGTTACCTCTGGAGTACAAAGAGTCAAGCATTATTGAGGTCCTAGGCAATCAGATAGGCATTTATTAGCATCATGATTCATTTTTCTTCTCTAATCCCTCCTTACCAGTTAGGCTTTGTGTTCTTATTGATGTTTCTAAGGCTCTACTAGTGGTTGTTAATATTAATTCAATCTATGACTTGTGGAAACAAAAAATGGTTTTTGAGGATCCAAATTAGTTCTATTTTTTATGTCATTCACCTATTCATTCACCCACAAAATGTGTGGAGTTAGAGGATCTAAACATGAATGTTAATAGGGATGTATTCAAAGAATATGTTAATTCATTGAATGACAAATCATTTGTGGATTTTGCTACATTTGATAAGGAATTTTCATTCATCTCTAATGTTTTTGACATATGTTTTAAATGGTATCATTATATTAATGGTGCATGTTCACAGTTAAATTTGCAAGGTCTTCCAACTAAAGAGTTACAATAGTGTGGTTCTTCAATAGTTTCACAGTTGAAGTCTGTAGAAGTTTTTTCTTGTAGACATCCCTCTCTGGGGGAAGATGATGGCTTTCTTTTAAGTAATCATGATAAGGGATCTTTCTTATCCTTAGATGGTTTCAAAAATGAAAGGTTAGTTGTTTTAGTTTCTCATTTTAAGCCCATTATTTTTTCTTTTCTTCCTGGTTTGGGGAAATTATTGTTCTCACTTATGAGAATATTCCTTTCTTTGATTAAGCTCTTGGTTCCTCAACTTAATTTTGATAGTATTCAGCAATTGAATCATTGTGCTTCAATGCTCACACTTGGTTTTTCTAATCAATGTAATGAAAGGTTAAAGGTTTTTTATGACCAAGAATTGGAAGATAATTGTGTTTTACAATCTTAGCCACCTTCTCTTGATCATAATGAAAATTCTTCTACTTTACCCTTTGAGGAGGAGTTTAAGAAATTTGTGGATGATTCTCTAGTATCAGTAGGTGAACAAATGATTGATGATATTGCTTCAAACATTTTTGGGGAAGGGGAGGAAACAAATGATTTGGTATCATTATCAATATCCCATTCACCATTTTCTCCTCCTTCAAGTAAAAAGTCACAGGTGCCAAAATGGGTAGGAAATATTTAGCTATCAAGTTACAAGAACAAATAGAAGCAAGTGTATAGATGACATTAGATGTCCAAATGGGGATAGGTTTGAAACAAAATACCAAGGAGAGCCTGTTGCTCTCCTAAGTCTCAATGATATTAATATCATGGAATGTCAGAGGCATTGCCAAAAGGGGTAGGAAATATTTAGCTATCAATTTACAAGAACAAATAGAAGCAGGTGTATAGATGAAATTATATGTCCAAATGGGGATAGGTTTGAAACAAAAAATACCAAGGAGAGCATGTTGCTCTCCTAAGTCTCAATGAGATTAATATCATGGAATGTCAAAGGAATAAATGGCTCTGATAAATGGGCCCAAATCAAGCAACAATGGGATGATTGTGGGGTAGATAGTGTTGTTCTTCAGGGAACTAAAACCTCTGAGGAATATTTTCAAGTTATTGTTAAGAAATGGAGCAAATGGAAAGCTTCACATTCACCCTCTTAGGGAACGTTAGGAGGATTTCTTACTCTTTGGAATGCAAAACCAATTTGCATTAGCAATATCTCATTTGATCATAATTGGTAGCTAATGAAGATTAATCACTTTGATTTATCTTTTTCGTTGCTTAATGTATATGGGCCTAATAGTACTATAGGAAAGAAGATGTTGTGGGATACTTTGAAATTGAAACTTGATAGTTTGGTGAAAGAAAAAGTTGTTCTTGCGAGGGATTTTAATGAAATTGCAAGTTCTCTTGAGAAAAAAGGTGGTATATGCCCTCCAAAGAAAGTTATGAAGGGATTTGTTATTTTTATTCAAGATAATTCTTTAGTTGATGTAATTTCACAAAATGGTGGATATACTTGGACAAATAGGAGAGAGAATTTCCTTCAAATTGTAAAGAGATTAGATAGGTTCTTAATTTCTCTAAATTGGGTATTAAGTGACCATCAATTTTGATCTCAAATTATGCCTTTTGCAACATCTAATCACTTTGCTATTTCACTTGATTTCATTGCAAATCAATTAAAGACAAAGTTTCAATCTTCTTTTAAGTTTGAGGCAATGTGGTTTAGACATCCGGATCTTATTATATTGCTAAAATAGTGGTGGCTAAGTGCACCCTTTATCTATGGTTCTAGAATGTTTCAATTGAACAAGAATTTGAGCATGTTAAACAACAACTAAAAATATGGAATCGACATGTTCTTAAAAATATATTTGTAAAGAAAGAATTGGTTTATAAAATGTTAGAAGCAGTGAATGAAAACATTATTTCCAATGGTTTGGATAATGCATTATTTGAAGAGAAGACTAAGTTACAAGAGGAATGGAAGGGGTTTCTATTGAGACAGGAGGTCTATTGGAGACATAAGTCTAGAGAAGTATGGCTGAAAGATGGAGATAGGAATACAAAAAAAAACTGCATATCAGCACAAATAAAAAGACGAAAAAGCATTATTTTCTCTATTAAAGATAATGTGTTAGGTGTTTTTCTTACTAAAGAGGCAGAGATTCAAAATGAAGGAGTCAAGCTTTTTTTGGCTCTTTTATCTGCAAGTAACAATGGCATTACTCTTTTAGCAAGAGAAAGAGAAGAGCTTCTTTAGGATATTCCTAATCTAGTTTCTCATGAAGATAATATTAGATTGATGGGTCCTTTTTCACTCAAAGAAGTAAAAGAAGTGGTTTTTCCAATGTCTCTTGATAAAGCACTAGGACCTGATGGTTTCACTGCTATATTTTATCAAAAATGTTGGGATTTCATTGGAGTTGATATTCTCAATGCTTTGGAGGAATCAAGAAAATTAGGAGGTATACTGAAAAAATTTAATGTTACTAATATTGCCATTATACCAAAAATTAAAACTCCTGATACTTTCTCTGATTTTAGGCCTATTTCTTTATGTAATACAATTTATAAAATTTTCATAAAGGATATTTATCTTAAGTTACATTATCTTCTACCCTCAATCATCTTTGAGGAATAGGGGGGTTTTTTTCCTGGGAGAGAAACAACATGAGCAATTGTTGCCTATGAAATTTTGCACTCCATTGCTGTAAATAAATTTTCTACAATGATTATTAAACTTGATATGCATAAGGCATATGATAGGGTTGATTTGGATTTTTTGAATCAAGTGCTATTAAAGTTTGGTATTTCTCCTAAGTGGTGTAAGTGGATAATGGCATGTTTGTCTGGAGCTAAGTTTTTAAGTTTTATTAAACGGCTTAGCAACTATTTTTTTTGGATCTACTCAAGGGGACCACCAAGGAGACCCATTGTCTCCATTCTTTTTTATCATACTAGTAGAAGCTTTGAGTAGGTTTTTTCTCAAATCTCACATGTGAGGTCTCATTCAGGGTGTTTCTATTCCAAATACTAACATCTTTGTGACTCATTCACTTTTTATTGATGATACTTTTCTTTTTGGTAAAGCTTCAATAAGAGAAGCTTTGCAGATAAATTCTTTACTATAAAATTACACTACAAATTCAGGGGAAAAAGTAAATGAAGGTAAGTCAAAAATTATGTGTTCAATACCAAATCTAATATTCAAAATCGAATTCTCAATCTTTTTGGTTTTTAGCATGCACATTTTCCTTGTAAATATTTAGGCATCTCATTCTTTTCTAGTTAGAACAAAGGTAATTATTGGCAAAAAATTATTCAAACCATTCAAGCTAAAAGTTTGGCATGGAAAGGTAGATGGTTATCTTTATTAGGGAGAATTTTATTGGTAAAATTTATATTATCATCAATTCCAAACTACTTTATGGCATGCCTAAAAGAACGAGAGTCCATCATTTCTCAAATTCAAAAGTTGATTAGGAATTTTTTATGGTCTGGTAATTTGGATAACAAAAAGAAAATTCCCCTCATTTCTTTGGAAACAATGTGTCTAGAGAAACTAAAAGGTGGAGTAGGTCTTCACAATTTTCTAGATAGAAATTTGGCCCTTGGAGCTAAAATGGTTTGGAAAATGTATGCTAAACCTACAATTAAGTGGTGTCATCTTATGTAGTGCAAATATCTAGATAATCATTGTCCTTCGAGAATTTTTACTGTTGCAAATCTACCTTCAGGGTTTGCAATGTGGAATTTTTTGATTTAATGTAGGGAAGTTATCTTACCTCATCTAACTTGGGAAGTTAATGATGGTAATGAAGCCTTATTTTTGAAAGATTCTTGGAATGGATACTAGAATCTAGCTATAGATTTTAATTTTGGGAACACTACAATTTTTTTGTCTCAAGCTTGGGGATCAAAAGTAAAAGATTATGTTCAAAGTGTGGATATAGTGACTGGAAAAGTCAAGTGGAAGGAATTTTTAAAAGAGGAAATTGATGAGGATCATAAAATCCATATTTCATCTATTCTACTATAAGAAAGAGTAGTTTAGTTTTCATCCAAACCTGATAGAATAATTTGGTCTAATGCAAAACAGGTTGTTATACCATTAAAGAGGGGTACAAATCAATTTCACAAGTATCCCGTCAAGTATCACAACAAAGATCCTATCAGTTTTGTTGGAATTCAAAAGTGTTTCCAAAATTTGGTTGTTTTTCTTGGCCTGCAATTCAAAATAAAAATTCTAACAAATGATAAACTAGTGAAACTAAAGATAGCTACTCCTTTTAAATGTTTGCTTTGTGATCAAGAATTTGAAAATATAAATCACCTCTTTCTTTTGTGCTCAGTACCACAAATTTTTTGGTTGTTTTTAGTGGCTCAAATGAATTGGATAATAGATATGCCTAGCACCATTTGGAAATTATTCACTATTTGTCCATAGTTGTATAATACATCATTTTTTGCAAGTATTTGGTGTATTATTCCTTCCTCAGTATTATGAGGTATCTCATGGGCAAGGAACAAAATTATTTTTAGGAAAGAGAAATTGAACATTGATCAAATGCTAATACTATTGGAAAGGTCAATATCTAAAGCAGTAAATGCTTATGTGTACAAAGTAAAGCATGTTGAATCATTTTTACAACTTGGGATTCAAATTTGATGTCCTCATAGACTTTACTACCTTTTCCATTTAAAGGTAATATTCATCAATATGTCCCAAAGGTAAATAGAGATTCCATTGCGTGGTCTCCTCCTCCTTTAGGTGTCTTTAATCTGAATATATATGGAGCATCTAGGGTAAATCAAGTTTTATCTAGAGTTGGGGTGCTCATACAGGACCATCAAGGTTTAGTGTTATGTGCAAAATCTTATAAATTGCTGCCAGGAACTAATAATGATGTAGAGGATCAAGCTCTTTTGTTTGGTTTGAAGTTAGTATTTAGCTTCAAGTTACCTATGATTCAAGTAGAAGGTGACTCAATGATCTTACTTAATGCATATCGAGATCAAAATCTTCAAAATTGGAAGCTAGAATATATTGTTAAGCAGATTTGGTCATTGCTTGAAAAGATAGGAAATTATGAAATTTTGCACACATATAGAGAGGGAAATATGGTTGCAGATTTTTTGGAAAATTATGGGTGTGATCAAGAAGATAACGAAGTTACTCATGTGGCTGCATTGGGTAAGATGCATTATCTTTTAGAAACTTTACTATCAAAGGAGGAAAGACTTTGTTAGGTAAGCCACAAATATATGGTAAGTTTGGCATGGTACAATTTCTGAGAATTTTCAATTTCTAAGAATGAAAATCTGGTTAAGGTTGGACACTTGTAAATTATATCAATTTTGTCTAACATATGTGAATATTAGACAGGTTTTGTTATATTTTAGAAATAAAAATTCAGATATATGTGACAAACTCTCATGAAGAAATGAAATAAGCTAACATCATATATGTAACTGGCAGTTATAGATGTGTTAGTTTTGGGTTAGATCCATGAAAAATGAAACAATTGGTGATAAATTTATGCATATGTAATTGGAAATTACACATGTGTTACTTACCAACACATGGGTAATTGGAAATTACAAGTGCCAATCCTTTTCAAATCATTGCAGTGGAAAAATTAATTAAACTCAATAAAGGATCTAATAGCACATGTGTAATTGTCATTTACAGATGTGGGAGCTTTTTGGCTAGATATATGAGACAAAAATTAAAGCATTTGATGATATCATCGAAGGCTATTAAAGTGATGCAAGCAAAGTGAGAAAATTTTGACATCATTTAAAGTTTGTATATGAATTATATTATTCATATTTGCAAATTTGATTCTTTTCAAAAGAATGTGGTTTAATTACAATTGAGTTGGCCCTTTGTCATTTCAAATGTATAACATAAATTTAAAAGTTAATTGCTTATGTAGTTTTGGGTATGCCAAATACTACAATATCAGGTTTGCATGAATTGAATTCAAATATCTAGGCACGTTCATATCTTAAGATGATCTAAGCATGTTATGATGATGGAAGCTGGTGTACTCATTCATGAATGTGGGTAAGCTTGTTCGTATTTCTGTGTACATGGAACTTGGAGTTGCCATATTTCACTTGAGGTATGCATGGATATCTATATTTGTCCTTCCAGAGAATGCTAAATCTTGCAATAGGGCAACAAGTGTTTTCATCCCATTATTTCTTAAAATGGTTTATCTCTTTTAGTACATTTAGCATCTTAATGTTAAATGATCCATATATACTGGAGGTATGTGAAATATATCAAGCATGTGCTAAATGTCATTTTTCTATTGGTAAATTTTAGCTATGTACTCACTAAACTTGATGCCATCATGATAGTTATGTATTCACTAAAATCCTCTATTTATTTGGCCAAGTAAGTTTCCTATTGGAAAATAGTAGTGCATAACTATCTTCTAAAGGATCAATCTACAAAAAAGTTGTAAGTGTAATAGTGATGGATTACCGTTGAAATAATTATCGTGTGTGGTTTCCAGTGCACAGATGGGAGAGGCCATTTACAGGAAGAATGGAAGAGCTTCATTTGCAAAAAAAAATTAGCTCACGTGTCCCTGTGATTAAAGGTGTCTCAAATGTGTAATTGGGACAAAATTTCTTCACCCAAAATCAAGGAGGTTGCTTTATCCATCAAATATTCTATCAATTTTTATATCTAACCTGTTGGATATGTTGCAGTGTCTAGATTATGTGATTGTAATTGCTGAAAAAATGGTTAATTATATATTCCTACAGAATGATGCTCTTGTGGAATGCACTCAAAAGTATATTTTCTTTATTGGGAAGGGTTATGTGGGTGGAATATTTCTACCACATTTCTTGCCTCATAATAGGGAATTTGTTAACACGTGTCTATGATGCATTAAAGAATTCTTTGGAGCTCTCTGACCCAAGTCATCTTAATAGAGCTTTGGCAAGATATAGTCTTCATGTGGGGATAGAAATGTTTGAGTTCTTTATAGAAAAATATCATTATGTTTCTTTTCTACTTTATCATAACTGTATTCATGCAGCTTCACCTATTTTACAATGCCAATTAGTCAGTGCACAACTGGCCATGTAGAGGAGTGTTCATAATTTGGTTCAGAATTGGGTTGTAGCTGAGGTTCCAGAAATGAATGTTGCTCTAAATTCTTAGAACATGGATGAGGAATAGGGTGAGCAAGGAGATAATTTTGTAGAGAATATGTAGATAGAGGAATAGGTGAACAATTTGGTACCTGGTTAAAATTTTGTTTCAATTTTGGGCAAACTATAATATGGCTAAGGATGCGGATGGTGGCTAAAAAAGATGTTTTTTCTGGAATTTATGCCAATGCAAGCATAATTTGAAGGATTTTTGGTATTTTTGTAAAGAAGGATACTGGAAATGCTTAATGAATCCTCACATATGGGTTCAGAAACAAGACATAGGAGGATGTTAATTTTGCAACTATGTAATATTGCAGTATCAAAAATTCAAAGCTAATATGTGATGTAGTTGTATCAAAGCATAGATAATGAAATGTAATGTAATAAAAGGTAGTGATGTAATTATTTTGGTTTTATACTCAAATTATGTAACTTTTTTGGGCTATAACTAGAAGTTTTCTTCTAGATTCTTTCCTACCAGTATGCCCTTTGAATCTGGGATATGTACATAATAAATATAAATAATATGTTATAGTGGCTCGACCACTTCTACTTAAAAAAAAGAAGAACCAATGTGCAACATACTTACAAATTAATCCAACGAACCATCTGGGTCTGCTCTACTCTTTATTGTGTCAAGTATTGCCTCATGGTTAGACTCGCGAACCTTCCACAAGACCTTGTTCAAAGGTCTACCCCCATATATGGTCAAACAAACATTGGATGCCATAACAAGGTTTGAGTAATGAAGAATCTTATGATGCGTGTCAATGTCTTGAAGTAACCAATGTTTAACATTCTTATGTGGGTGCCTTCTAAGCCATGTTCTAGTAACAACAACTGATCCTGTAGGATATTTGATGTTTTCTCCATCTATAACTGGGTCTCCAATTTATTTTTGGCCTCAACACAACGACACAAGTAATGGTCTATTCCCTCTTTGTTGTCTTCATCTACAATAACTACATAAACATGCCCTGCATTGATATGTGCAACAAATCTCTTGAAATTAGTCAACATTACGAATAAACTACAAAGTAAGATAACAATATGGAATTTCAAAATATAAGCAAGAAGATATATTACCTAGTTGAACTTGATCTGATATGTGGTCAAATTTGACCGATGATTCCATCTGTGTTAGTTCCAATCCCGTCAGAGGGTGATACATGTGAAGTGGGCTAAGATAACTTGTCAACAATTTTTCAACCCACTCCCCTGACTCGCAATCATTCTAGGCTTGCATTGTACATGAAGAACAAAAGCATGCCATCTTTCGTGTATCGATACTCTATGAATTTTCATTTGAGCTAAGGAAAGATTGTAGATCACTTGATCCTATTAGTGTACAAAAATCCTCATATGGTGCAATGTTAGTATCATCCATCAATCAAAAAAATCTATGAACTGAAGACGTACCTTCATTACCTAGACCCATCAAAGCATTACATCAGTCGACGATTGGTCTTGCATCTATCAAAATTTCTCTGTATTTATACTTTAACTCTTCTTGTTTTAATGCTCTTTTCATGCATACTCCTACACCATCATGCTCCCCCTTTCCATGCCTAGCCTCACAAAAGTTCCACATATGTTGTACACTTGTAATGACATGCATCCTGCTCAACCAATAGAACATGTGCAAGTTCTTGAACTATGTTGGATAGTTATCTGACCATATTATATGCCAACTATATGCTATGCCCCTCTGAGCCAAATCATTGTAAAACATTTGGAAGCCACCTTGCACAAAATTTGGAGAATGTGTGTGATCATCACTAATATAAAAGTGATACTCCCTCAATACCTTCCTTTGGTCCTCTGTACTATCAGCTGCATGAATGAATTTTATTTCCATAAATATCGAAACCTTTGTAGAGTTGTAATATTGTGACTGCACCTCACACTGTGGTTGTAGAGTGTAGCTCTCTACAAATTCAACCACTGATACTATGCTGCCAGCTAGAAATATGTCCTTGCATAGCTTGAATTTTGTGTCCAGCCATTGGGTTCTATGGGTATGCCTTGCATACTCATACACTATATTGTCATGAAACATGGACATAAACTAATATGCTAGAATCTTCTTAATAACCAAATCACACCTTTTTGCTTGAGACCCATCTTTTGTAGTGTATGGCACTATTTTATACTTCCTGAACTCTACTTGCTTTTGTCCCACCTCATCTATGCTTTCCATATGTTGACATATTGGCATACACTGCAAGCCACTGAAACGCTTGCATGAACCATCCAAGCATGTTATCCTATAGAATATTTGTCCATCCTTTATTTCACATAAATTTTTTTGATAAGAACTCTCTTGAATATTTTGAGGAGGCTTCTATGTCACAATCCTGCAAAAGATTGTTAGTATGAAAATCACAACATATAGAATGATAAACATCATAATGGTTAGAGAATTCAATATGTAGTCTACAACAACAAGTAGTGTGTGTGTTTTATCTTGACATAAAAAGGTTTAAGAATTTCAAAAAATCTTTGAAAAATACTAATTTGAGGATAATCCTTTTGAAATTTATGAAAAAATTGGGTTTGAGCCGTATCCAAAAAAATGCTTTGGATGTGGCTCACGGTTCCAACTACTAATTCTCCTTCTTACCAGATCCATTTGATTCAGAGATGGCCTTGTGTTATTCTTCCAATACTCTTCAATTAGCGTTCTCAATGCTTCAACAACTTTTTTTATCTTTTTGTGGCAGTCTCCCCAAAAATTCCCATAATTCATTTGAATCAATTCCCTCAATTCTTTGTCGCCTTTGAATGGCTTTTGATAAAAAAAATTTACTAATTCTCATTTGGTCACTTGTCTTTCTAATGAGACAATCTCTCTTTGTTTGACTGCTTACCAAAGGTGATGTAATGATACATCATGTGACATTACTATCCTTTGAGTGTGAGGTCTTACCCACACTCTCATATGCATCCATTAAATTCTTCACAATAGTGTTTTCACTCAATGCATTTGATGTTCTCAACCCAAGAGTCTTCATGATGTTTCTATACTTTATACCCTACATCATTTCAAAAAATAGTTGGCATCTTGTGGTCTGATTTAGCCTTTCAAAGATGAATTTCCAAATCTTATCAACATATCTTCTACAAGTGCATGTTGGAATCTTACCTTCCATGTGCTACAAAATATCCTCATACATATTAATCAAATACTTTGCTTTCTATGCAAAATTCTAGGTGGTGTTCTCCTAGGTACATACATCTCAACATTGGTAATTTCATCAATATTTAATTGAGGTGGGCTAGATTGCATACCTTCGATTGAGGGTGGAGTAGAAGACATACCTTGAGGTTCTCGTGGGGATGATGGCATACCTTCTTCATCAAATCCGAGTGACAATGTACTCTCAACTTGAGATGTGATGGATGGTGTCCCTCCATATTCACTTGTGATAGATGGTGTCTCTCCATATTCACTTGTGATAGATGGCGTCCCTCCATATTCACTTGCGATAGATGTTTTCCCTCCATATTCACTTGTGGTAGTTGGTCTCCCTCCATATTTACTTGTGGTTAATGGTGTCCCTTCGTATTCACTTTTTGTAGAGGGTGTGTCTCCAACTACGGTATCTGAATTTTTCTTACCATGATGCTTTCGCATTCATGCCCTTTGTGCTGCCAAATCCTATTCTCTTTTTGATGGTTGAGGTTCCTCTTCATTTGGCTAGTTTTCATCAATCGTACTCAATTTCTTCTTTTCACAATATTCCCTCAACTGTTCTCTCCTTTTCTTTGAAGGTTTCATACTCTTCATTCATTGGTTTATTCCTTCTTTGTTTCTTCGACATGGCAGATAATTTTACCTGTAGCATGGTAATGAGACGAATATTACTTCCTAAAATATTTATCCATTCAAATAAATGAAATATTTCATTCAAGGCTTCATAAAAAATACTTGTAATCATCTTGTACAAGAGTATTTATAGCATATACAAAGGTGGTGTAGGGGCATGCCATGATTACAAGATAGGCAGAATTACATTATTTTCCTTGTGTAAATGGGGTTTTAAAGAAGGGTTTTGAAGAAATTTTGAAGGAACCTTCCATTTAATTTTTTTCTGAGTTTGTGTAGGGTATTTTTGAAGTGTAGTTGGTATTGGTGAGGTCTGGTAAGCTCGGTTGTCAAGAATTTCAATAAACCCTAGATTATTTGCATGAAAGTTGAGGGTTTGGTGGTACATCATTTTAGAGATCAAGGTTTTGAGAAATAATGATGGAATATTTTGTTTTATAACACTATTAGTGACTATTAGCTTAGATTTGGTGAAAACAAAGTGTTTTGGAGGTACCTCCTTTGTAAGAGAGGGTTATTTGGTAGCTTAAAAGGTAGGGAAGCCTATTGGTTTGAATATTGTTGCAAAGAAACCTCTTGAAACCTTTTGGTATGTTGTGTTAAGAGTTGAATTACATCACTGTGACACCCCATTTCTATGAGGCATATGCTGCCCCTATCTTCTCAACCCTACCACATTGGCAAGCTAGCTCACTCACTAGCTTTCCAATGCAATAGGGTTGAGAAGGTAGTGGTAGTGTATGCTTCATAGAAATGGAGTTTCATAGTGATATAGCTTGCCAATGTAGTAGGGTTGAGAAGGTAGGGGCAACGTATGCCTCATAGAAATGGGGTCTCATGGTGATATAGCATGCCAATGTAGTAGGGTTGAGAAGGTAGGATAATTACATCACCATGAGACCCCATTTCTATGAGGTATATTCTTCCCCTACCTTCTCAACTGCACCGCATTGGAGAGCTATATCACCGTGAGACCCCATTTCTATGAGGCATGTGTTTCCCCTACCTTCTCAACCCTACTGCATTGTCAAGCTAGTCAAGCATTGGCAAGCTAGCTCACTTACTAGCTTGCCAATGTGGTACAGTTGAGAAGATAGGGGCAGCGTATGCCTCATAGAAATGGGGTTCCATCACCATGACAATCCATTTATATGAGATATACGCTACTCCTACCTTCTCAACCCTACCACATTAGCAAGCTAGTGGGAGCGTTGGCAAACTAGCTCACTCACTAGCTTTCCAATGTGGTAGAGTTGAGAAGGTAGGGGCAGTGTATGCCTCATAGAAATATGGTGTCACAATGGTAGGGTTGAGAAGGTAGGGGCAGCATATGAGGCATACATTGCCCCTACCTTCTCAACCCTACCATAGCTCTCCAATGTAGTAGGGTTGAGAAGGTAGGGATAGTGTATGCCTCATAGAAATGGGGTGTCAGTGGTGAGTGAGCTAGCTTTCCAACACTCCACTAGCTTGCCAATGTGATAGGGTTGAGAAGGTAGGGGCAATGTATGCCTCATGGAAATGGGGTGTCACTGTGATAACCCATTTCTATGAGGCATA
>VDFB02295550.1:0-24980 GCA_007258455.2 Sequoia sempervirens
ATTGATGATTGGTGGATTGCTCTATTTGATGCAAACTAGACCTGATATCATGAATGCCATATGCATTGTTGCAAGATTTCAAGCTGATCGTAAGGAATCTCATGTGACATCTGTGAAGAGGATTTTCAGATACTTGAAGGGAACAATTAATTTTGGCCTATAGTATCCTAAAGAAGATGACCTTACTTTGAGTGATTTTACAGATGCTAATTCGGCAGGAGATGTGAATGACAAAAAAAGTACCAGTCGTGGTGCATTTTTCTTGGGAAAGAAGCTGATTTCATGGTTAAGTAAGAAGCAAAATGCCATTTCTTTATCTACTATAGAGGCATAATACATTGTTGCTACTAACAATTGTACTCAAGTATTGTGGATGAAGCAGATGTTGAAAGATATTAGAGTTTTGTATGATGAGCCTATTGCTATATTCTATGATAATTCAAGTGCAATTAACATTTCTAAGAATCCGGTGATGCATTCAAAAACCAAGCATATATCTATCAAGTTTCACTTTTTCAGAGAGAAGTTAAGTGAAAAGGAAGTTAGATTGGAGTATGTGCCCACTAAGGAATAAATTTCAGATATCTTTACCAAGCCCTTTCCTAAGGACACTTTTGAGTATCTCAGAGGGAAGCTAGAGGTGATTTCCCCTCCTAATCAGAACTAAGATGCATTGACTTGCATCAGTCTGTGCATTTCATAGTCATATCTTATGATCCAGATTGATGTTGTGGTGGCTGCTACTCAGGGGGAGTAGTCAGATGTTCAAAAATGTGGTTTAGAGCTTATGTGGAGAAAGATACACATTATATTTGTCATTTATGTCAAAGGGGGAGAAGAGTCATGTGAAAAACTATGAATTATCTAGGGAGAAGAGTCAAAATCTAAGGGGGGGAAGTGCTAAGAGATAGTTGCATTAATGGTGGTTTTCACATCATGTGTTGCCATCGATGCTAAAGGGGGAGATTGTTGGATGCTATTGATATGTAGTTGTCATTGATTTCAACACTATTGGCATTAATGTCTTTAAGGCTATATATGTCAAGGATATTGAGAAAATTGTAATAAAATAAGTTGCAGGTTATCAGTGATGTAGTGAAGTTCATGCTATTGGCTAGCTCAGTATATTGATGATAAGAGGTTGTGGATTAAAGGGTTTGTTTTTTAGTATATCTAGTTTTTCCATGTTAATTTTCAAAGATCCTCATGAAGATTTGATCAAGTTATGAGTGTCTGTGTTTTGATAGCTTTTTTGTTGCTTCAGTTGGTGTTCTTGATAGAAGATAATGTGATTCTAGTAAGATGAGTTGTTGTGGATGCTTCTATAGTGATTCAAGATGCTCTTGGATGTTTCTAGATCATGCTCTATCTTTTTTGCACGTCTGCATTGATCGTTGTGCTCGCGATCGATGATTTTCCTTTGCGTGTTCATGTTTTTCATGATCATGGCCGACAAGGTGATTGTAGCGTGTTGTGGACCTTCGAGGCATAATTGTTTGAGGTGTTTTGTGTTTGAGGATTTTTTTTTGGGTCCTTACTATGTTGTGGCCAACATTGGTTGATTCACATTGTAAATTATTTATGTTTTGGGCCGATAGTTTGTACACATTTTAGTATCTTGTTGAAGTCGACATGTAATTGATGTTATTCTTAGTCACAGATATATATAAGCAATTTTTTTTACCATTTGAAGGAATGGTGTGAATGTGTGTGAGTGATGTATGAGTCTTGTGTGTGAATAATGTTCTAATCTTTCGAAGGTAGAAGCAAAGTGTGAAGAAGAGTGAGTGAGTGAGCAAATGTTTTTGTGCTTAACTAGAACTATAATTAGGCATTAGCAGATGTTATTTTCTTAGTTCAAAATCTTGTGGATGTAATTTGAATTTTTATGTAAGATAGTGTCTTCCTTTGGGTAGTAAGCCTTGTTGTATTTTAGCAATGAGCTCTAGGCAGTGTGCCTAAATGCATGTGCATTCCCCATTCATATTTCTTTTATAATTTTAACAGGGTATAATCTTGTGGAGTAACCTCCATCATGGTTTTTCCCCTAACAAGGTTTCCATGTAAAAATCGTGGTGTTATGTGTGTTTCTGATGTGTTGGTGATTTATTCTTTCATGTTTATTTGTTAGATCTGAGAATAAGGTTAATAAGTTTAATTTTTGAGACAACTAATTCACCCCCCCTCTCAGTTGTCTGCCCTTGTGTTTCCAACAAGAGGGAGTGTGAGTGTTAGTGGGAGAGGGTGAGGTAGAGGGAGGCGGAGTGGGAGTGATAGTGAGAGAGAGAGGGGGAGGGAGTGGTAGTGGGAGATGATGAGGGATAGAGGGGGGGAGAGGGGAGGAGAGAGGGAGAGAGGGAGAGGGGGAGAGAGGGAGAGAGGGAGAGGGAGAGGTAGAGAGAGGGAGTGGGAGTGGGAGAGGGAGAGGTAGGTGGAGTGGGAGAGGGAGAGATAGAGGGATAGATATAGGGGGGAGAGAGAGAGGAGAGGGGGAGAAAGGAGGGAGAGAGGGGAGAGAGATAGGGAGACAGAGAGAGTGTGGAGAGAGATGGAGAGGGAGTGGGAGTGGCTAGGAGAAGAAGAGAGGGAGAGAGTTGGGAGAGGGAGATAGAATGGTGATGGAGAGGGAGAGGGAGAAGGAGAAAGAGAAGGAAAGGGAGAGGGGGAAAGAGAGGGGGAAGAGTGGGAGGAGAGGGATAGAAAGAGAGATGTTTAGGGAGAGGGAGTGGGAGAGGGAGAGTGAGAGGGTGTGGGAGTGGGAGTGGGAGTGGGAGTGGGAGAGGAAGAGGGAGTGGGAGTGGTAGTGGGAGTGGGAGTGGGAGTGGGAGTGGGAGTGGGAGAGGGAGAAGGAGAGGGAGAGAGATAGATGGAGAGTGGGAGTGGGAGGGGGAGAGAGGGGTGGAGAGGCGGGGAAGAGGGAGAGGAAGAGGGAGAGAGATAGAGGGAGAGGGAGAGAGAGGGGGGAGTGGAAGTGGGAACAATGGTGGGGGTGGAGGTGAGAGAGGGGGAGAGGGAGAGGGAAAGGGAGAGGGAAAGTGAGTTAGAGTGGGAGTGGGAGTGGGAGAGGAAGAGAGGGGGAGAGAGGGGGGAGAGAGTGGGAGAGAGAGGGAGAGGGATTGGGAGAGGGAGAGAGGGACAGGGACATGGGGAGATAGAGAGGGATAGGGGGAGAGGGATAATGAGTCAGAGAGAGAGAGGGAGTTGGAGTCGAAGAGGGAGTTAGAGGGGGAGGGTGAGGGGGATGGCAAGAAGAGGGAGTGAGAGAGGGTGAGGGAGAGGGAGACAAAGATGGAGATAGAGAGGTAGATAGGGAGAGGGAGAGGGAGAGAGGAAGAGCGAGTGGGAGTGGGATTGGGAGAGAGGGAGAGAGGGGGAGAGGGAAAGGGAAAAAGGGAAAGGGAGAGAGGGAGAGGGTGAGGGGGAGAGGGAGAAGTAAGTGTAGTTGTCACTACATACACTTCTTTGGTTCACTGTGAGCCAATATTGCATAGCTAGTAGGGAGTTTCATGTATGTTAGGTGAGTATCTAGTGTATGGCATCACTAGTTATGTAGGAAACAACACCATGCTTAGGTAAGCATTATATTAGAGGTTTTCCATACCAAACTCTTTGTTTAAGGGTAGGGCCATCTTACCGGTTAGGAAGATGTGTGTGGGACTACATTAAGTCCATGGTTGATAGAAAATCACTTGGGTGATTCTCTCCCTCATGTAGTTGGTAGCTGAAGCTTGTGAAATAGAAGAAGATGAAGATATGTGCAACATATGCAAACAACTTGACCATTGTAGTCTTGTACCATTAAGGTCTTGAAAGCAATGTAATCTCTTGTAAGCTATGATTTGTAATTATGATCTTTAATCTATTTGGAAAATGTATATGAAAGATGAATTCATTACTTGGGATTATGTTATTTTATTTTATTTATTTATGCAATCTAGAATGGGTTTATTTCAAATGTGCAATGTGTTAATAAAAAGGAAAATTTTATTTTTATGTATTGTGAACTTGATCTTTTCACCATTTGCACTAAAACTTAGGTGAAATCAATAAGGTAAACTTTGGGGTACGTTACACCCTACCTGTCACTTCTTAAGAACCAATAAGCATTAATGGTAATTCATAATTGATTCCTATCTCTATGTTTCTTTTCCAAGTAACTGACTAAACCCAATGGATTTAATGAAAAAAATTCCTCTTAGATGAAATGGAGTGGAGACAATGATGTCCATTTTTTTCAAACTTAACATTAAAGCCACTATATTTGATAACTGAGAAGAGATTTCACATGTAGCAATTTTTAAGGCAACATGTGCCTTAGTGATTACTATGAATCTTAGAAATCTCCCTCCACTACAATGATATTATATCTATCGTGTATCTACCATTTTAAAATATTCTTATCCTTTAACTCCTTGGATAAGACATGATGCATTCTAAGAAAAGTCATTTTTTATGGATTATGTCATGAAGAATGAGATAAAAACTATCACTAATAGTCATAATTTCATCCTCACACTCATTTATATGTAACTCATTGAAATTCATGTGGACTAAGATCTTGGAACCTAGCTTGCAATTGGTTAAAAAAGGAGTAAACTTAATCATCATAAAAACCACACATATTAGGTATGGTTCCATGTAAAAATATCCTCCAACCTAATCTTGTAAAAAATTATTTCATAGAATGATCACAATAATTAAGTCCTCATAATTCAAAATCATATTTTTTCTAGAATCAAGAGTAACAAGGGAACTTGGGTGTAGAATATAGGTGTAGAAAATTTATTAAGAAATAAATTACACATCAAAATTGTTACTTTTTTCTATCATGTGGGTAGCTATGTGTGTGTTTTGAAACTCTTTACTTTTGGAAAGTTTGTGTCTTGACTAGCCCAATCCTTTATTTCCTCAAACATCAATCTCCTACAACCATTTGTTGGAAACTATGGCATCATATTTTAGCATAGGCTTTAGAAATTTCAACATATCCCTAAAAGAAATTCCATTTACAACAATTAATTATTTATTTTTGGAATTGCACATGCAATTCTTGTCTATGGTATAGTGTATGAAAAATATTAAAAATAAATCCTATCAAGGAAACCATTAAAATTCCATACTACTATGTGTAGAAAAGAGGTACTTCAAAAATATTGTACAAAAAAATTATTTATTAATTTTAATTAGAAGAATAAAAAAATCAATAGTAGAAGAATAAAAAATCAATAGCCTAGTAATTATTCTTCATCAATAATGCTTTCAAGTTTCATTTTTTTATTAGATTGGGTGATATCACATTAAATCTGACCTACAAACCCTTAAATAGGGTTATCTCATCTATGTGAATGAACTCTAATATTTTAACTATCTTATGATTATTAGTGATGTTTTCTATCTCATTCGCCAGGAGAGAATCCTATTTAAAGTTTCTAGATCTTAGAGTTCATTCACATGGATGTGAACTTCCCTACAAATTACTCTTTGTAGACACCTTAATTCTGGTCGATTATGAAGATTATTTAATCATATACATGAACTCGCCTTATAAACTACATATTGTAATAATTAAAGCTCTATTGGAGATTTTGGGGATTCAAAATTGAATTCATTAATTCTCAAACATGAGTTCCAATAAACATCCTACATGTGGAGGATGGTATATGAATTGAAACTTTCTATTCCAAATATGAATCCAAAAAATAAATCATTTTACATAAGTATCTTTTGGTTTATCAAGTCATGGTTATTGGATTCGTCCTAATACTTTGAAATAAACTTGGTGAAGGATAGTTTAAGGCTTCTTATGCTAAGTGATTGTGAAATACTTTGATATTCGAACCATATGATGAAATATTTGTGCATTTAAGTATAGACATGCCATTATTTCTTATCAATCATATGAACAAGGTAGTCCACGTAAGATGAGATATGATTTTTCAACATGTCCCATATTTTTGTGTGTGTGAGAGAGAAATATTCTATTTGCATCTTCTTTTACTTATTATTCATAGGATTTTTAAAAATGAAATATCATGCTCAACATGTCCCATATTTGCATGTGTGTGCATGAGAGAGAGAGAGATTCTATTTATATCCTCTTTTACTTATTATTCATGATATTTTCTAAAATAAACTCAACAAGTATAAGGATAGTTTTGAATATGGAGAGAACATTTTTTAGGAGTTTAAAACCTAAATTCTTTGAATTAATAATTTTACAACATTTACTATGCTCAAGTATTCTTAAACATTTTTAAGGATTTTAAAATATCAAGACTTTGAACTAATAGATTTATAGATTTTTTATTTAAAATATATTATTTTCTATCTTCAATTTATGTATAAATTGATTCAAAAAAATAAATTAAGGATATATATTTTATCTCCTTAAAGATAAGAATCTTCATTATGGGTTAGGGAAACTAAAGGGTCTCATGAAAAACCACCTAGAACATTAATAACCTAGATGAGAATGGTGATAGGGATGCACAAAGTGGTTTAAGACACCCAAAAGATAAGTGGGTAATCTTATTTCACCCATTTATGATAGCCCTATCTTAGTCATTACTCCATATGTATATAGTTTATTTCATTTCATTAACCTCTAGGAATTTTGTAGGTTTTTAATGAGCCATATCAATGAAATTTGGTATTCATAATTACATTCTTAGGTAATTCATTTCATGATAGCATCAAGGGTTGATATTTTCCTCTCAATTTCATGGTGAAACACAACCTGAAAGGATCTAGATATTACAAGAAAATTGAGACCTCCAATAGCATTCATCCACCCACCTTAATATGCTAGCATAGTTGGTTCGGTCCCACAAGGTTTGGAAGAACAAAAAATTCCTATTATATTCTTTACACTACTTTCAAATAAGGAAATTTTTAAAACATCATTCATTGTTGGCATGGTCAAGTGGTTTGGAGTTAAAAGAATTAAAATAGGGTACTATAGCAGGACTTTACATCCACTTGTAGGTGTAAACATGGTAGATTTTTCCTCTTAGGGATATTAAGGAACTTGTGAAATTTAGGTTGGAAAGATCCAAAGACCTATGTAATAATTGAGGCCTCTAGTAGCATTCATCTACCCACCTCAATGTGCTAGTGTAGTTAGTTTGGTCCCACAAGGTGCAGAAGAACAAAAAATGCCTACTAGAACCTTTAAAGTACTCTCAAATCAGGCATATTACAAGAATTAATTCATCATTGGCAAAGTCAAATGGTTTGGAGTTAAAAAATTTGAGATAAGGTACTATACAGGAAAGCAATGTCCACAAGCAAGTGCAAATGAGATATTTGTAGGTGCCACATATCGATAGAATAAGTAGATGAAAGTTTGGTAACTTATTTTATCTTAAGGCTCTTAAGATACTACATTGATGAAATGTATCTTGAATGGGTTTAAATTCCTATGTAATGAATTGAGTCCTCTACTAGCATTCACCCACCCAGTTTGATATGCTAGTGTAGTCGATTTGATCCCACGAGGTGTAGAAGAACAAAAAATCATATTGGAACCTATATTCTAATCTCAAATGAGACATTTTGAAAGAATTCATTCATTGTTAGCATGTTAAAATGGTTTGGAGTTGAAAATTTGAGATAGGTTGTTGTAGAGGGACTCTACATAAACCTATACGTGTAAATGAGACATTTGAAGGTCCCACAAATTGAGAGAATGGATAGGAAAAACATTGGAAACATTAGACCTATAGAATGAACCAAGGCCTCTAGTAACATTCACTCACCCATATCAATGTGATAGCTTAGTGGATTCATTTGCATAAGGTGTGCAAGAATAAAAAATTCCTATAGGTACCTTTACATTGATCTCAAAATGAAGAATTTTGTAAGAATTCATTCATTGTTGGTATGGTCAAAGTATAAGTAAGTAACAAAAAATGTTATTGTAGAGGGGCTCAACATCCACTTGTAGGTACAAATGAGACATTTGTAGGTGCCACAAATTTGGAAACTTTTTTCTTTTAGTGCTCTTAAGAGGTTGTCTTAATGCAATGTAGCCCAGAATGATTCAAATGCCTATAGAATAAAGCAAGGCCTATATTAGCATTCACCTACACATACCAATGTAATAGTATAGTCGAATTGGTCCCAAGAGGTGCAAAAGAATGAAAAACACCTACCGACACCTATACATTGCTCTCAAATGAGGTATTTTGCAAGAATGCATTTATAATTTGACATAGTCAAACAATTTAGAGTTGAAAAATTTGAGATATGGTACTATAGAGGGACTTTTCATCCACTTTTATGTGCAGATGAGACATTCATAGGTGCTAAGGATTGACAGAATAGGTAGGAAAAATTTTGGTAAATTTTTGCTCTTATGGCTCTTAAGAGACCTTACTAGAACCTTGTAGTTCACGGGAATTGACACATATAAGGAATGAAATGGGGCCTCAACTATAATTCAAATACCCACTGTGACATGTTGGCATAGTTGGCTTGGCCCCACAAGACATAAAATGGAAAATATGGCTCTCAACACCTTTACACTTCTCTCAAATGACACTTTTTATAAGAATTTTTTTAATATTGCTATGGTCAAATGGTGTGGGGTTGATAAAAACCGAGAGAGGTTATTTTGGAGGGACTCCACATTCACCTATATGTATAGACAAAACATTTGTATGCCCCACAAACTCTAATAACTACTATGTCATATTTTGGTAGTTTTTCTCTCAAAGCTCTTAAGACCTTCCCGAAACCATATAACATGGAGGTATTTGCACACTTTGGGAAAAATGGGGCCTTTCCTATCATTCACCTACCCACGCCAACATGTTGGCATAATTTCTTTAGCTTCATGAGGTTTAGAATACAAAATAAGGCTCTTGACACCATTGTATTACTCTCAAATGATGGTTTTCTTAAGAATATGTTTGATCTTGCCATAGTCAAACAATATGGATTTGAAATAAATAAGACAAGTTGTTTTTATATACTCCACATCCATGTATAGATCTATACAAAACCTTCATAGGACCCATGAACTTTGAGAACTACTCCATCATAGTTTGACAATTCTTTTCTCTTAGGTCTCTTAAAAGATCTTGTTAGAATTATGAAGCTTAAAGAGATCAACATGTTGAGATTATGGATGCATAGCCCCTGAAGCTCCGAAATCTTCAATGAAGGACTTTAGCCATGAAAGATAATCAACCACAAAGAGAAGTGTTGCAACTATGGAATACTGATTAAAGATTCTATATTGATAATATGATTGATATGATATGTTACAAATGAACAAGATGCCTGATTATATAGGCAAGAATGAAAACCTAAGATGCATGAGATGTTGCCATGTGTCATGATCTAACAACATGTGAGCCCTATCTAGATGATTATTAAATGTTGAGATAAGTTCTAGAAGGAATCTTATCCCACAAACTAGGAAGGGAATATTATCCCATTTATTAAATGATTTATCTAATAATGTAACCTAGGACTTAATTAATTAAATGCAAGACCTAAGTTAACTTATGCTAGTGTAATAATTAATTAATTACACTAAAACCCCCCCATAAGTTCAACTTAGGGAGGAAAATGCAATGATTATGCAAAAAGATGATGATGATGATGGGTCCCGGCTACGAGGCCATGTTAGGTACCCATGTACATGAAGATGCAAAAAATCTCCCACAACCAGAGAAAAGGGGAAAACCCAGTGGGAACAAAAACCCTCTCCAAAAAAGGAGATGAAAAAGAAAAAATGTGAGAATGGGAAGGATGGAGGACTCCCAAATACCCCCCAAGTACACCATCTATCACATGGATACAATACAATCAAAATCCCCCCCATAGGGAGGAAAGAGAGAGACAATATATCCCCCCAAAAGATGATATCACCTGCAAAAATGGTAAGTGTCTGAAGATAGAACATGATCCAATGTCGACAAACAACTTGTCTCCCTTTCAGAAGAAACAAAACCAATTGCAAGTGGAGAGATGCTTCCCATTCTGGATAGGAATTGAAGGAAGGAAGGATGAATGTGGATGTCGATGGTGTCTCTGAACTCTGCTCAAATGTCTCCTTGCATGATGATGAAGATTCCACAATCAATGAAGAGGGTGACAAACCAGGACGATGCAGAAACTGATGCCGAACAATATCCAAAGATAGTGAGATGGATATGACTTGATGGCCCCCCTTGAATGAAGTGTCCTCAAAACTACTGAAAGAAGTCTGAAGCAAATACAATGGTAGATGCTGAAGAAACCTCAAGACCTGAATGGAATAACAGGGAAGAAGTCTCAAATATGAAATCTCTAAAGAGAAACCAAGTGCCTCCAAGATAGTCTCTGGATCCCTAATCAAGGTTGAGACAAAGGGATGTGGAGACTCAAGAAAACTCTCCAAGGGGTGATCTGAATAGAGGAGTGATATCCCCTCAAGAATTTCCTCCAAACCTATAGAAGTAGCCAAGTCAGTGATACCTGAAACGAAGCCATCCTGTGATATCAAGTCTGGAAAACAAAAGGTGTCCTGATGGATAGAGATAGTGGAAGCCTCAATCAATGAATCTGGACAAGGAATCACTGAATGTGAAGGGATACCAACTATCTTTGATGAAGAAGAAGCACCTGAAGCTACCTTGTCAACCTCTTCAGGAAATATCAAGGCAATCAACTTCCTGCACAACAATATCATCATAGGGAACCTGATCTGAGGAATGAAAATCTAAATCTTGACCATCGGGGAATAGTGGAGTGTCTGAATCTCCATAGATCTCCCAAAGCTTAATCCAAAGAATGTGAGGACAATCACAATGATCAATAGCATTCAAAACATCAGAATCAACTTGCATAGAAATGATCTCCAAAATAGTGTACCTACTACAACTCCAAGCAAGTTCATGAATACCTTCACTTGGATGAGGAACTATACCAAAAAGATGAGGCAATAGATCAAGTGATTGGAGATGGTGGCAGATCCCATCCCGCCATTGCTAATAGTTACCCTTGTGCAAGATAACCAAAGAAGGAGAGTAATATGCAAGTCCCATAATGAAATTTCTCCACAAAAATCAAAGACACTGACCTTCAACAAAAAGAAAGACTTCCAAAGAGATATGCAACTGAAAATATGCCTCTGAGATCAAGAAATTCTTCTTGAAGCTCCAAGATGTCTCAGGAATTAGGAAAATGCACCAAATTGCAAAAAACCAATAGAAGATACCTGGAGCTGAAACCAAAGAAAGTGAGTGGAATGATGGAAAAAAGCACTTGAAATATCTCCCAAATGCTGCTGGAATCACTCGAAATCTGACAATTTGATGCAAAGATATTGGCAGTTGAGTCCAAAGTGGAGGGTTGACTTTAGTTGACTTGAGAAATTTATAGCAGACAAATCCTACAAAATAGATGGGACTAATGGATAGTGCTCTGAATTCTCTTTCCGTCAGTATCTTGTTTGTGAAAATTTGATACCGTGGCGCGAAGATATGGCCTTCAAAAGAAAAAATACAATTTGAATTCAACTGGCTAAATAGGTGCAAGAATCAAGCACCTTAGGGAAAAAAAATTGGCCCCCAGTCACTGATATGACTGAGGGGCTAGCTGGCAATTTAAAAAAAGCACCACTGGATAAGCAGCGGCAGAGTGGCTTGTCGGCGGCAGAATCGGTGGCCCTGTCGGTAGAGAATACACTGCCCAGAGGATGGAGTTAGCCCCGGTCACGGATAGAACCAGGGGCGTCGGCAAGGGGCTCCAAACTTTGGTCGGTGGCCTCGACGGTGAACGTGAAACGGGCGGTCGCCGGTGGCCTCGACGGTGAACGGACGATCGTCGGAGGCTGGGAACGAACTCGGGATGGTGGACGAGGAGCGGGGGCTGACAGATGATGTCGGCTGAGGTCACCAATGTGACAGGGCCGACAGAAGTCTGCAAGCGGTCGACTTCAAATTTTTTTGAATATTGAAAATGTTTGCAATTCAAAAATAAAATAAAAATCAAATGCCGATTGAAATGTGAATGCCGATGGAAATCAAACTATAGCCACGGGAAAAATAATGATGCCGACTATATATTAAATTGTAGGTCACCCGCAGAGAATGAAATTTTTTCCAATACTATAGAAAAAATTGCCCAATAATAGCCAATTTTTTAAATTTTTTTTCTAATTTTTTTTTGCCTTGATGGAGGACTTAAAGGGAGATTTTTTTTCTACAAATGTGTACGGATTTGTACAAAAAATGCAAACCCTAGATTGTACCTCAAAGGCTCCAGTTGAAATTACTCTGATTTTGGCAAATGAATAGGCGATCTATGGGTTTTGAGGCCTTCTAGACGCAATAGAGGTCAGAGAGAGCCTGATCTGCACCAGAAATCAGCTTGGCTCCCGGGTAGAACCAACTAGCCTGCAATAATCCAAGAATCTTCCACTCCAACTTCCTAGATCAAGGGTTGATGTTTCAATGGACTAGCTCTGATACCATGTTGAGATTATGGATGCACAGCCCCTGAAGCTCCGAAATCTTCAATGAAGGACTTTAGCCATGAAAGATAATCAACCACAAAGAGAAGTGTTGCAACTATGGAATGTTGATTAAAGATTCTATATTGATAATATGATTGATATGATATGTTACAAATGAACAAGATGCCTGATTATATAGGCAAGAATGAAAACCTAAGATGCATGAGATGTTGCCATGTGTCATGATCTAACAACATGTGAACCCTATCTACATGATTATTAAATGTTGAGATAAGTTCTAGAAGGAATCTTATCCCACAAACTAGGAAGGGAATATTATCCCATTTATTAAATGATTTATCTAATAATGCAACCTAGGACTTAATTAATTAAATGTAAGACCTTAGTTAACTTATGCTAGTGTAATAATTAATTAATTACACTAACACAACACACTTAGGGAATAAAATTGGGGTTCTCGTAGTATTAATCCACATAACTTTATGTCTTTTCATTTTTTTTTTGGTCCCATGAGACATAGAATGACAAATATGGCTCTTGGCACCTTTACATTGCTCTCAAATGACAACTTTTTGTAAGAATATGTTCAATATTTACCATGATCAAATAGTGTAGTGTTGATAAAAAGTGAGAGACATTATTTTCAATGGATCCCATATCCACTTGTAGGTCTACAAAAAATATTAAAATTTCCCATGCACTTTAAGACTATTTCATCATAGTTTGGTACACCTTGCCATATTATGTAGCTTGAAGGGATTGATACACTTGGGGAATAAATTAGGTCTTCCCATAACATTCACCCACCCATACCAAAAAAATAAATAAATATTTGGTTCAACCCCATGAGGTTTAGTATAGAAAATATGGCTCTTGGCACCTTTACACTACTCTCAAATGATGTTTTCTGTACGAATATGTTTGATTTTGTCATATGGGTAAATAGTGTGGAGTTGATGAAAATTGAGGGAGGTTATTTTTAAGGAACCTAAATCCTCCTAAAGGTCCAGATAAAAATTTAATATGTCCCATGAACTTTGAGAACTACTTTGTCATAGTTTCTTAGTGTTTTGCTCTCAAGTATTTTAAGACACCTTACCAAAACACCTTACCAAAATTGTGTAGCCTAGAGGGATCAACACACCTAGGGAATGAAATGAGGTCTTCCATAGAATTCACCCATCCACCTTGACATGTTGGCACAATAATTGTAGCCTACAAGACATAGAACAAAAATTATATCTCTTGGCACCTTTATATTGATCTTAAATGACACTTTTTACATGAATCCATTCAATCTTTGTCATAGTCAAACAATGTGTAGTTGAAAAAAATTGAGAGAGGTTATTTTTTAGGGACCCCACATCTACCTATAGGTTTATGTGGAACATTAATATGCCCCAAAATTCTTGAGAACTACTATATCATAGTTTGGTAGTTTTTTTATTCTTGAGGCTCTTAATAGACCTTGTTGGAATTGTGTAGCTTAGAGGGATAAACACATTGGGGGGAAAATGAGATAGCGCCTAGTATTCGATTAACCAACCTAATTTTTTTGTGCAATAATTTTTGCCTCATGAGGTGTAGAACAAAATATATGGCTCTTGAAACCTTTACACTACTCTCAAATGATGTTTGTTTTCAAGAATGTGTTTGATCTTGCTACGACAAAATGATGTGGAATTGATGAAAAGTGAAAGAGGTCATTTTAGAGGAACTCCACATACACTTTAGGTCTAGAAAAAAAACATAATCTCCACAAACTACGAGAACTACTCCATCATAGTTTGGTATTTTTTTTTCTCTCAAGGCTCTTAAGTGACCTTGTTAGAACCATGTAAACTAGAGGGATTGAAACACCTGTGAAATGAAATGGTGCTTCCCTTAGAATTTTCCCACTCATTGAATATTTTTCCATTTTTATTTTAGCACAATGATATGTAGAATAACAAATATGGCTCTTGGCACCTTTAAAATGCTTGCAAATGACTTTTTTAATAAGAATCCATTTGATCTTTTCCACGGTCAATCAATCGGAGTTCAAAAAAACCAAGATAGGTTATTTTTGAGGGATCCCATATATTCTTGTAGATCTATATGAAACATTCATAGGCCCCATAAAATATAAGAACTACTATGTCATAATTTAATAGTTTTTTGCTCGCAAGGCTCTAAAGAGACCTTTTCAAAACCATGTAGGTTGGAGGGATAAACACACTTGAGGAAGGCCTCCACTAGCATTAACCAACCCACCTTGATGTGTTGGCATATTTTCTTTGGCCACACAAGGTGTGCAATAAAATATGGCTCTTGACACCTTTACACTACTCTCAGGTGACTCTTTTTGTAAGAATTCATTCAATTTTTCCCTGGTAAAACAATGTGGAGTTGATTAAAATTGACAAAAGGTTATTATAGATGTAACTAAAATCCACCTATAAATCTAGATGGAACATTCAAGGCCCCATGAACTTTGAGAACTAATTTGTCATACTTTGACAATTTTTTGCTCTCAAGGCTCTTAAGAGACCTTACCAAAACCATTTAACCTGGAGGGATCAACACACTAGCGAAAAAAATGGGGACTCCCCTAGAATTCACATTCCTACCCTAACATTTTATAATATTTTTTTCAACCCCATTAGGAATAGAATAAAAAAAAGTCTCTTGGCACATTTACACTACTCTCAAATGACACTTTTTTCAAGAAACCATTTGATCTTTCCACAGTCAAATGGTGTGGATTTGATGAAAATTAAGAGAGATTATTTTAGAGGGAACCCACATCTACCTATAATTATATATTTAACATTTATATAACCCATGAACTCCAAGGACTACTTCATTATAGTTTGTCAACATTTTTCTCTTAGGGATCTTAAGGGACCTTGTTGAAACTATGTAACTTGGAGGGATTGACACACTTGAGGAGTAAAATGGGTACTTCCCTAAAATTCAACCACCCAATTTGAAATTTTTGCATAGTGTTTTGGCCTCACAAGACATATAATAAAAAATATGGCTCTTGGCACCTTCACACTACTCTGAAATGACAATTTTTGTAAGAATTATCTTAATCTTTGCCATGATCAAATGGTGTGGATTTGAAAAAAGCTAAAAGGATTTATTTTTCAGGGACCCCACATCCAATTTTAGGTCTAGAAAAATATTTTTAAGCTCCATGAATTACAAGAACTACTTCATCATAGTTTTGTAGTTTTTTGAACTCTTAAGAGACCTTGCCAATACTGTGTAGCTCAAAGGGATTGACACACATATGGAGAAAAATAGGGCCTCCCCTATCATTCAACCACCCAACTTGACATTTTGGCACAATATATTTTTCCCCATGATACATAGAATCAGAAATATGGCTCTTTGATCCTTTACACTACTCTCAAATGATGTTTTTTTGTAAGAAAGTGTTCGATCTTACCATGGTCAAATGATGTGGAGTTAAAAAAATAAGAGAGGTTATTTTTGACAGATCACACATACACCTATAATTCTAGATGAAAAATTCATAGGCTTCACAAATTTTGAGAACTATTCCATCATAGTTTCATAGATTTTTGCTCTCAAGCATCTTTAGATACCTTATCAAAAATATGTAGCTCAGAGGGATCAACACATATGGGGAATGAAATGGGGCATCCTATATTATTTTCCAACCCACATTGAAATTTTTATTGATTTGGTTTAGCCCCATAATGGGTAGAACAAAATAATTACTCTTGGCACCTTTACATTACTCTTAAATGATGCTTTTTGCAAGAATCTATTTGATCTTGCCATGATCAAATGATGAGGAGTTAATGAAAAATAAGAAAGGTTATTTTTTAGGGACCCTTCAACCCCTTGTAGTTAATAATAGAAAATTTATAGGCCCCATGAACTCTAAGAATTACTTCATCATATTTTGGTAGTTTTTTTCTCTCAATAATCTTAAGAGACCTTGTTGGAACCATGTAGCTCAAAGGATAACACACCTAGGGAATGAAATGAGGCCTCCCCTAAAATAAACCACCCACCTTGACATGTTAGCACATTCATTTTATCCATAGAATGTGTAGAATAGAAAATATGGCTCTTGGCACCTCTATGTTGCTCTTAAGTGATAATTTTTGCAAGAATTTGTTTAATCTTTCCACAGTCAAACAGTGTGAATTTGATAAAAATTGAGAGAGGTTATTTTGTAGGGACACCAAATCTACGTGTATGTCTAGATATAAAATTCATAGGTCCCATGGACTATGAGAATTACTTTTTCATTGTTTGATATTTTTTTTCTCTTGAGGTTCTTAAGAGACTTTGTCAAAATTATGTAGTTTGGAGGGATTGATAAACTTGGGAGATGAAATAAGACCTCCCTAGCATTCAAACACCCACCCCAACATGTTGATATCTATATAAGAGTGAATTTGCACCCCATGTGCAAATTCCTTTTTTTTTTCTTTATCCACCTTAGAAAACCAAGTTTGAAGGCGTAATTCCACCTAAGCCCACTACTTGAATCCCACTTGGCGCCTATTTTGAGCGTCAGTGAAGGAATTTCTATTGAATATGCCTATGTGACATGCTTATGTCCTTGATAGATTCCTGCGTCCGGAGCTTGTAGAGGTGTTACACTTCTCATTGGGAGTCAAGTTGTAACGCCCCCTTCGGCTGATCAACCAGAATATGGCTATTTTCTTCATCTCCCCTTCAAATTCACTTCTTCCATATGCATCTCATCTTCTAAGAACTTCTTCACTTCATCCACAAGCATCACAAAATCTAAGGAACTTCTTCACCATCTTTTTGATCTCCTTACACTTTACACTTCATAGCAGCAACATCAACACTCCATCACTTCAATAGAGAAAGTGTGGAACAAAACACCATTGCAATAGAGGCTTGAGTTCATCTAATTTTCTCCCCCGTTAGCCTTGAGCGCTCTTGGTGGAGGTGGTAAGATTTCACTCCTCTCCTCTATTACTTGGTTGAGTAGCATAACACTGTTTTGTAGTGCTTTAGTGCTCTTTACTTCATTTCTACTTTTCTCTCTATCTATCTAGCTTTCCATGGAGGTGGGAACACCAAAACAGAGGTTTGACTAAGGCAAAACCCTATACAGCCCCAAAAATTTCTCTCCTTCTTGTGTGCAGATATTGAAGACATTCACAGGCTAGAAGCTTCATCACTTTCGTGGTTGTAAGTATTTCCTTTCTTCTCCTTATCTTTATCATCTCTATTTCACTTCATTTCAGTCTGATTACTTCCTCTTGCTTTCTTGCATTCTAGAAGTTCTTAGTAATCAAAGTGTAAGTCGTCACTTAGCTATTTTCTAAGATAAACTCGCTTTCTAGTTTGTACGAGATGCCAACACACCTCTAAGACACCAGCGTGCCACGCTCTCGTCTATATTATGCGCTGACATCCTTTGGCCGAGAGCTTCTCAATCTGTCCAGAGAATCTTTGTGACCCGCTCTTTCTGATTCTAAATTTTTTTTGTTGTTCCTTGAGGTAGTTTAGGGTAGTTCACCTTGTGAGGCTCTCTGAATGAAGAGAACTCATGAGTAGCGAATCCCTCTCTTCTACAATATCAATGAAACATAGAACAAAAAATATGTCTCTTGGCACCTTTACACTACTCTTAAATGCTATTTTTTACAAGAATAAATTTGATCTTACCCCAATCAAATGGTGTGGAGTTGAAAATAAAATAAGAGAGGTTATTTGGGAGGGACACCACATTCAATTGTAGGTATAGATGAAATACTTGTAGGCCACATGAACTCCGATAAATACTAATTCATAGTTTGATTTTTTTTATTCTTAGGGCTCTTAAGAGACCTTTTCAAAATTGTACATTTCAAAGGGATCAACACACCTAAGGAATGAAATGGTTCTTCCCCTAGAATTCACCCACCCACCTTAAAATTTTGGTGTAGTTGGTTTGGCCTCATAAGGTGTATAAATAAAAATATATCTCTTGGCACCTTTACACTACTCTCAAATGATACTTTTAACAAGAATCATTTTAATCTTTCCATGGTCAAACAATGTGGAGTTAATGAAAACTAAGAGAAGTTATTTTGGAGGGAACCCACATCCACTTGTAGGTCTAAATGAAAAATTTATAGGCCCCATGCTTTTTTATAACTTCCCCATCATAGGTTGGATATTTTTTTCTCTCATAGCTCTTAAGAGACCTTTCTAGAAATAGGTAGACTATATGGATCGACACACTTTGGGAATGAAATGGGGCCACATCTAGAATCCATTGACCAACCTCTATGTTTTGGTGTAGTTTATTTAGTTCTATGATACGTAAAACAAAAAATATGCCTATTGGAACCTTTACATTGATCTCAACTAACACTTTTTGTAAAAATGTGTTTGATATTTGCCACAATAAAATGATGTGGAGTTGATGAAAGTTGAGAGAGGTTATTTGGAGGTATTCCACATCCACTTATATTTCTGGAAAAAATGTTCATAGGCCCCATAAACTCTAAGAACTACCCCATCATTTATTGGTAGCTTTTTTCTCTTAGGGATCTTAAGAGACCTTGATAGAACTCTTTAGCCCAAAGAGATCAACACACATGGGGAACAAAATGGGATATTCCCTATAATTCGCTTGCCCATCCTAATATTTTAGGGTATTTTATTCAATCTTATGACATGTAGAATAGAAAATATGCATATTGACACCTTTACATTTCTCTCAAATGATGCTTTTTGCAAGAATGTGTTTGACCTTATCATAGTCAAATGGTGTGGATTTGACAAAAATAAAGAGATGTTATTTTTAAGTGACCTCATATCCAGTTTTAGGACTAGAAAAATTTCATAGGCCCCACCTACTCCAAGAACTATACCATCATAGATTGGTAGTTTTTTGCTCTCAAGACTCTTAAAAGACCTTGTTGGAACTATAAAGCCCTAAGGGATTGACACACTTGTGGAACAAAACAAGGTCTCCCCTAGAATCTCCCACCCAACCCAATGTTTATATTTCCTTTCAAACCCTTGGTCATCTCTCCAAACTCCCTAAGGCAACTTCCAATCTCTTTTTTCATGGAGATTTGATAGCCTATGAGCTCTCAAATGGCCTAATAATAGTCCAATATGATTGTCACAACCATGGACTTCTTGAAACCCTCTATAAAAAATTATCTCCATTCTTGTATGGTCTTGAAGACATATGGCCTTTAGTAAGATTGATTATGGGATATGTGTATATCTTGTAAGAATGAACCTTCATAATGCATTGAAACTTTAACAATGACATACCTAGTGTGGAAAATGGATAAGGCACATATAAATACATGAGGATGTGTGTATATGGGGATAATTAAAGGGTATAATATTGAGACCAAATTCACACAAGATTGTGCAATCTATTGATATGTACATGTAATAAGACATTCTCAAAACTATTTAGATATATTTTAAAGAGGGGGCCAAAATAACCTTGGAAATTTTGTGATGTTTCATTTCACATAGAGATGAGATAGAAGAAGATCAAAAAATAATAATTATATCAACTAGAAAAACCAAGACACTTAGGGATCCAATCAACCAATCAAATTAAAATATTATCTTTTCTTCAAGAATATAAAATTCTCTACTAACAACACAAGAATGTGGAAGCTTGTTTGGCACCACTAACCTACATATTAAAAATTAAATAACATGCTCAAATAGAATTCATGTATTAAGAATTATATAACATACTTAAATCAAATAAATTAATAAGTGCACAACATATTCAAAATAAAAACCTAGATTAAGAAGTGCATAACACACTGAAATCAAATAAATTAAAAAGTGCATGACATACTTACAAACTATGCACAACCTTTGTGCCATTCCACCAATTCATTCCAATGAACCATGCATATTTTATCTACTCTTTATGATGTTCATTATTGCTTTATGGAAAAACTCACGAACTTTCCATAAGTTCATTCAATTTTCTACCCCCATATTTGATCAATTGAACATTTGATGCCATAAGGTTAGAATAATGAATATTTTTTTGTGTGTCAAAGTCCTCAAACAACCAAATATTGGACTTATTCATTAGATACCTTCTAAGAAAAGTTCTAGTAATAACCATCGATCCTACAGGATACCCAATTTATTCTCCATCTATGATAGGGGTTCCCAATTTAATTTTTTTCCTCAACATAATGACACAAATAATAATTTATTCCTTCTTTATTATCTTCATTCGTAATAATTGTGTAAACATGCCTTACATTGGATTATACATTTAGTAGTCATTAATTCAATAAATGATATAAAAATACTATAAACTATTTTTTTTATTAAATAATGCATCTAGAATACCTAGTTCAACTATATTTGAAATATGGTAAAATTCAATTGATGATTTCATCTTCATTAGTAGAAGGGGATAATGAAACATATGATGGACTAGTAGAGATTAGTGGGATGAGCCAAGAGGGGATCATGGAAAATAGGTGATCTATTAGATATTGTTGGGATGAGGTTAAGAGGGAGTAAAGGAACATAGGGTGAATAAGAAAGTAATGGAATGATAATAGAAGTGGATAATGGAACATAGGATGATTTGGTAGATATTAATGGGATGGGATATGATGGGATAATAAAATATAGGGTGAACTATTAGAAGCTAATGGGATGGGATTAGGAGGGAATAATGGAACATAGGGTGAATTAGGAAGTGTCTAGGGTTTGACTATAGTACATAAGGTGGAGACTTGAGTTGTGTATAGTAATGGAGAAGATATTTGGTCAATAATGAATAGAACGAAAGGTTTCTTGTAAGTGTATGTGCATAGGATGAAATATGGATGGAAGTGGTATAATATAAAAGGGATAAATGGACAAGACCAAGACGGGATAACAGAACGTAGGCTGAAATAAGAGATGGTACAATTGTATGGAGTAAATGGGGCTAATGGAACATAGGATGGACTAGTAGAGATTAGTGGGATGGGTGAGGAGGGGATCATATAAAATAGGATAAAATATTAGATGTTAAAGTGATAGGATTAGGAGGAAATAAATTAACATAGGGTGAATTAGGAGAAGATAATAGGACAAGACCAAAAGGGAATAATAAAACAAAGGATGGATTGGTAGATACTAATGGGACATTCCAAGACATGATAATAGAACATGGGGTGAAATATTAGAGGTTAATGGGATTGGATTAGGAGGGAATAACAAAAATTAGGGTGAATCAGGAGGGTTCTAGGGTTTGATTATAGGACATTAAGTGGGCTCTTGAGGTGTGTAGTAGTTATAGAGAATAAAGTTGGTCAATAATGAGTGAAAGGAAAGGTTTCTTCTAAGAGTATATGTATATCATAAAATGTGGAGGGAGGTGGTATAATGTAGAAGGGATAAAGGGGAAAGACCAAGAGGGAATAATGGAAATGATGGTGAAATAAGAGTTCTAGGTACAATGGGATGGGAGTAGAAAGGGATAATGTAGCATAGGATGGACTAGTAGAGATTAGTGGGATGGGTTAGGAGGGGATCATGAAACATAAGGTGAACTATTGGGTGTTAATGTGATGGGATTAGGCGGGAATAAAGGAACATAGAGTGAATTAGGAGAAGATAATAGGACGAGACCAAGAGGGGATAATGGAACATAGGGTGAAATAAGAGATAGTAATAGGATGTATATAGAAGGGGATAATAGAATATATTATGGACTAGTAGAGATTAATGGGATGAGATACAATGAGATAATGGAGAATAGGGTGAAATATTAAAGGTTAATGGGATGGGATTAGGAGAGGTAAATGGAACATAGGGTAAATTAGGAGGTTTCTAATAGGACATGAAGTGGGAACTTGAGGTGTGTAGTAGTAATGGAGAAGATATTTTTTCAATAATGTGTAGATTGAAAGGTTTCTTGTAAGGATATGTGTATCTAGGATGAAATATGGATGGAGGTGGTATAATATAAAATAAGATGTGAAAGGTTGGGCTATATGATATGAAATGGGTAAAATGTGTGTGATGGTAGAAATGAAAGAGTGAGGTGGATGTTGAATGCTAAGTATATTTAGGATCTCACAAAGCCAAATAAACATGTTATCCGATAATAGATATGGAAAACAAGGCATCATGGTAGGTTCCTTAGAACATAAGTCATTCACATCACATATCCTATACTCTTCATGTTTGGTTACAATGTGTGGTAATGAGTAGGATACAAGTGATAGCCTGTGGAATGGTAGAGGTAAGAGTTAAGTTGGTTGAAGTTGATGGGATCTATAATTGGCTAGTTTTCCTTTTACGGTTTCATTCTTTTCATCATATCTTTTTGCTAAGTTTCAAGACATTGCTAAAACCTTTTATACCTTTTATATAATTTTAAGCAATCTTAAGCATGTGGAAATGGAAAAATGTTATGTTTATATGTGTATGTATGAATTCATGAATGTTTATGAAATTTAATAGGATTTTATGTTTAAATTATGATTTTTTTGATTAAAAGGGAAAAACAAGTTTTGAAGGGATCTAAAATTTTTACATCAAATACAAAATGCTGCTCCAAAAAGTAATCAAAAGTCTACCAGCAACAACCCAACAGCCAAAAACCCAACCACCACGGGTGCTAGAGTATAATAAGACAATCAACAACTAGTGACACCCACCAGCAAAACAAAAAACAAAAGACATCCACCAAAAAGAAACATAAAGAAACAAAAAACTAGTTAAGGCCACTCAGAGTTTTGGCCACCTCAATCTATTGGTTTTTATGTTTTTCAACCATATCTAGTAGTTCCTTCTTTTCAGCATTGAACGCTTTCTTCCATTCAATCGATCCTCTACCAATAGGAACCTTGTCATCATCCTTCACAATTTTTTTACCCTTACCCTTAGCCATTTTCTCTTTCTCCATGATCTTCGAGAAGAAAACTTGATCTTCTCTGAGCTGCCCAATTTTCTTAAAAATAATTTCCAAGGCTTCAACACTATTCTTAACTGAGTTATGGCTAACTTGCAACATTTTTTTGATATCCCCATTAATACCGACAACCTTGGCCTTAAGGGCCTGCATTTTTTCATCACACAAAGCCTTGAAATCATTAAATGAACCTTCTAGTTCCACTAATCGATCAATGAGGATGTCAGACACAAAGGCCTTCTGAGAATTATCCATATTCGCCTTTAAGCCTCTTATCTTAATATTAATTTTATTAAATTTTTGGATAGTCCATTTGGCCAGTTTGAAGGTGCCCATAGCCCTAGCCCTCGAGATGTCCAGGAAGCAAAACACAAAAGTATCATCCTCGTCCAGGTATGAAAAATCCTCTGATGAAGGATCAATCTTCAAGGGTGGATTAACATTTTTTTGTTCCTCCTCCACATTCAGATCGACAACCTCCTTCACAAGAGACACCTTCGACATGTCATGAACTGGAGAATCCTCCACTATCACCATTTTATTTGTAGGAACCTTACCTTCCTCAATCTCCTTAGGGTCTGTGGCTATAACAATAGAAGCCTTCTTCTTGAAATTGGCCAATCTCTTCAACAATCTTCTCAGTTTCTCAATCGACCCAATATTGACCTGGGCCCCAACCTCAAGAGCCCCACCAACAACACCTTTACCAATAGCCAATTTCGTAGCCTTGGGAGAGGACCCATCCGACCCAACCTCCATGTCATCACTCCTAGAAGAGGCCAGCCTCTTAGGTGCCCTATTACTCTTAGAACCCACCACCTTCCTTTTCTTGGAAGATGAAGCCATGATCGCATGTCAAGCAACTTCCTCGTCCTCATCCCATTCATCCTCCTCCTCCAACGACGATTCTGAATCCGACAACGTTGATAAAGCATCAAAAACCTCTTCCTTTCCTTTGATGGTCTGAACTGGGGTTAAAGATTAGACATGCTCCATAATAAGAAAAATAATCCCTTCATGGAGGACAAAGGCCCTCCTATTCTTCAGATGAGCATACACCGAGGATTCCAAAGAAGACAAAAGGAAAAAGGGAAAAGAAATAAATAAACCATGCCTGGAGTGATTCAAGAGAGTGAAGTGGTGGCCAAGTAGAGCCTTAAATCTCCCTTCCAGCATCACTTAACGTATCATCACCTCTGCAACCCTAGCCCAAATTTTCTTGAGGGAGGTTCTATCATAGCCCCAGTTCTCCAACTTGACCAAATTCTTCCGCTCATCATCCTTAAAAAATTGGGTCATCGCTTCTTCATTACTCTTTTTATCTTTAAAAAAATTTCTTCCCACAGTTGGCATGCCAGTAATGGTGGCAATAAGGTCTTCATTCACCTACACCTCCATCCCTTTCAACACTAGCTTGCGGTTATGCCAAAGCGAGACAAACTTGGCCAAGGCATTAGGGTCATGACCGTGTAATCTCTCCAGAAATGGAGTGAAATTGCCATGATGAAGAATGTTCCATAGCTTCTTCTTCCTCTAAATATCACCACATGAATGTGGCTCAATTTTGCTTCTATAACCACCCATGGTAGCCTAGACAGAACA
>VDFB02295551.1:0-21820 GCA_007258455.2 Sequoia sempervirens
GAATTGTTGGAGGTGAGTTTTCCATGGAGTGAATTTTTCATGGCGGTGAATTGTTGGCAGTGAATTTTCCCGCGGTGAATTGCTAGTGGTGAATTTTCCCAAAACCGTTTATATAACATACAATAAACAATAACAATTCATATATTCACTTATCTTATCAAATAATTACACTCTCAAATAATATTTTAAAATCATAGTTATCAAGAAATTGTAGAATATAGTAGCCTAGGTATCCACCAAGTTCGTTATTGGTTGTTCCATGGATAGTTTCACATGAAGTGTAATTTCATGCATTTGGATATTTGTTTGATTGCTAGAGTTAAAAATTATATATGTTAACTGTTTAGAATATAATAGTCTATCTTCAAATTAGTTGTTAGCAATTATAGTTATTATTATTACATGATGGATAATTTCATGCATTTGAATATTGTTATTTGATGTACGATTTTATATGATGGGTAATTTTTTGTATTTGAATATTCCATTGATCATTATAGTTAAAAATTATTTGTGATAAGTTTATTTTTTAAAAAGATAATTTTAAATAATTTGTCCTTCCTCTTAAATAATTTAAATATATTTTATATGTATTTATTTTCAAGAAAATTTAATACTCATTCAAATATTTTAAATAATTTTAGATAAATAATTGCAAAGTATTTAAAATTTAATAAAAGTATTTATTTATTGTGAATGCATAGATATTAATTAAATATTTTTTTATTAATTGTTATGAATATCAACATGTAGATAGTAAAACCTAGATCAATATTTTAAAAAATTAAAGATATAGTTTTTGACATATCTTTAATGAGTGTGTTCTTAGATATCTATTTTAAAATTCTTAATATTTTTTTGTCATTATATTTAATAATAGTTTTATTTTTATACTCCTCATTATCAACATATACAACTTTTAAATTTAATGAAGGTAGCAAATAAATTGATAGTTAAAATATTATATGATAATTCCTTTTCAAATTAAATATTAAATTTATTTTAATAATCTAAAAAGATTCCCAATTTCACATGGAAATCACCGAAAGTCTTTCCAATCATGATGGTAAACCTAAGGATGTGAATAAAGGGAAGAAATATGCAATATACTGCCTCAAACATTAAATTTTAGTTAGAAGGGTCTCCAATAAATTTTGGTTTCTCTTGAGCTTCAAAAAACCATCATCGCCTTCCTATTCGTTCTCTTAGTCTTTACTCTATTCTTCTTTAATCTTCCTATTCCTCGACGAGCAGGCGGGATGTGACACAATCGTAGCTCATATCACACTTATGATAAAAAGAACTCTAATTAATGGATTATAGTAGATATACACAAGAGAAATTATCCTCTAGCTAAAACTACTAATAATGGAAGCAAGATGATTTTTTGATGTCATGATAAATAGGATAAAAATAATTTTAAAGGTGTGTAATTAACTTAGATTTAGAGGAGTTTTATATGGTTTAGAAAAATTAAGATAAATTTTGAGATAGATGAGTTATATTTTAGATGAATCTTATGAGCTCATAATGAGAACCTAGGGTTTAATGGTCTATTGTTTGGGCCGCCTAGATGTCTAACCTTGTTTATTAGCTAAAAAAATCTTTAAAAAAAGTTTTTATTCACGGTATAGGAAAATTCACTGCCAACAATTCAATTCAGGCAGGGAAAATTTATTGCCATGAAAAAATTCACTCATGGAAAATTGTGCCCTGAATTGCTGGAGGTGAGTTTTCCATGGAGTGAATTTTTCATGGCGGTGAATTGTTGGCAATGAATTTTCCCGCGGTGAATTTCTAGTGGTGAATTTTCCCAAAACAGTTTATAGAACATACAATAAACAATAAAAATTCATATATTCACTTATCTTATCAAATAATTACACTCTCAAATAATATTTTAAAATCATAGTTATCAAGAAATTGTAGAATATAGTATCCTAGGTATCCACCAAGTTCGTTATTGGTTGTTCCATGGATAGTTTCACATGAAGTGTAATTTCATGCATTTGGTTATTTGTTTGATTGCTAGAGTTAAAAATTATATATGTTAATAGTTTAGAATATAATAGCCTATCTTCAAATTAGTTGTTAGCAATTATAGTTATTATTATTAAATGATGGATAATTTCATGCATTTGAATATTGTTATTTGATGTACGATTTTATATGATGGGTAATTTTTTGTATTTGAATATTCCATTGACCATTATAGTTAAAAATTATTTATGATAAGTTTATTTTTTAAAAAGATAATTTTAAATCATTTGTCTTCCTCTTAAATAATTTAAATATATTTTATATGTATTTATTTTCAAGAAAATTTAATACTCATTCAAATATTTTAAATAATTTTAGATAAATAATTGCAAAGTATTTAAAATTTAATAAAAGTATTTATTTATTGTGAATGCATAGATATTAATTAAATATTTTTTTATTAATTGTTATGAATATCAACATGTAGATAGTAAAACCTAGATCAATATTTTAAGAAATTAAAGATATAGTTTTTGACATATCTTTAATGAGTGTGTTCTTAGATATCTATTTTAAAATTCTTAATATTTTTTTGTCATTATATTTAATAATAGTTTTATTTTTATACTCCTCATTATCAACATATACAACTTTTAAATTTAATGAAGGTAGCAAATAAATTGATAGTTAAAATATTATATGATAATTCCTTTTCAAATTAAATATTAAATTTATTTTAATAATCTAAAGAGATTCCCAATTTCACATGGAAATCACCGAAAGTCTTTCCAATCATGATGGTAAACCTAAGGATGTGAATAAAGGGAAGAAATATGCAATATACTGCCTCAAACATTAAATTTTAGTTAGAAGGGTCTCCAATACACATTTCTCGTAATCATAACCAAGGCAGCAAATATTAAATGTTTTATACCGTACTCAGCTTTATATACATTTCAATCACTCTATTCTCAAACTCATCCTTGTTTCTATTCATGTCGTTCATGCAATCGTTTCACAAGGTTTAGCAGCAGAAAAAAATGGAGAAGAATGGAGAAGGAACAAGTACCCAAGAAATTGTTATTCTTGGTAAGAGAATTCAAGTAGGAAGAGAAAACAATGGGTGTGCTTCTCATGAGAATGAAAATGAGAAAGGGGCGAAGGGGATCAGAATTCGTTGGACGGCTGATTTGCATATGAGTTTTCTTCGAGCACTGGAAAAACTTGGAGGTCCATACAGTAAGCATTTATTCCTCTTCTTTATTCTTTCTTTGTTTGATTTTTGTATATGCTTGATGATTTACTTTTCTATAAACTTATGTTTTATTATACCTCTGGCTTTGATATTGATCTAGAATTCTGAATACTTCTATAATATGAATTATATCCGATTCATATTGAATCCCTGTCCATTTATTTGCATAATGTTTTTGATCTTATAGTTGTTATAATGTTTATACTCTACTTGCAGGGGCAACCCCGAAGCAACTGATAAAGCTTATGGGTGTTCAAGGGCTTACCTCTTCTCATGTGCAAAGCCATCTGCAGGTAGCTAAATTAATTTAATGGGCAATCACTTTCTGTTAAAAAAATAAAAATAAATAATCTCTCAACTAGTAGATTTTTTTTTTTTTAATTGTATCTTTTTTTATTGTATAGAGATACAGAAATGCCATCAAGCTTGGCAAGAATGAACAAGGTATGTTTCTCATCCTAACTTATCCTGGAGACAGCAAGTTTACATTTCTAAACATTTGTAAGAATAATTTATTTTTATTAATAATATTTTTCTACTGTATTTTAACAATTATAAAATGAAGACGCATTTAATAAAAAGAAAACATTGTAAATGTAATATTAATTAATAACATTCTGTTTCCACAGTCCATGATCATAAGGAATCAAGATTTCTGGATAAAACTGTGTGCCGTTTTTTTCATCAACGTTTCGGATCATACTCCATGATCCATTTCTCTCTATCTGCTATTCATCCTGATGATGGATCATGGAGTATGATCCGAAACGTTGATGAAAAAAAGGGCACACAGTTTTATCCAGAAATCTTGATTACTAATGTAATATTACTCAGATCTATTGTTAGAAATTGAACTCATATCAGCTCATATCATTATATCAATCTGTATAAATTTTTAAATTATTCGAAAGCTCGGAGAGCATTGTTCAGCAATAACTTGAAAACTATACATTTTCAGGGCAGAAAAAGTGAAATAAAAAGAGATTATTTAAATGCTGATGGTTGAACAAGGATCATCTCTGCCTCCCTCAAAAAACAAAAATCTACATTGCAAGCTTAAATCCTAATACATATATTTCTCCATTTCTCTTCTCATTTTCTTCAATCAAATGCAGGTTTATTACTCCGAGGTAGAGACGAGTCACAAGTGATTGCTCCAGAAGGAGGTGAAGAAGGTGACTGCACTTTGTTTTCAAAGAGAAAATACAAAAAGAGTGTAGATGACAGGGCATCATCTTCTCAAATTGCATTGGATTTGACACTCTAGTCATAATATTGTCTGTTGAAAACAAGTGCTGCAATGAAGATTCAGTGCCTGCCAAGGACTGCAGAATTGATTTGTAGGGAATGGAAATATGTTAGATGCAATAAGAAAAACTCTTATTGTCGAATTGCTGCTGCATTTCAACTGTTAGACGTCTGGTAGACTTAATCAGGACAAATTCAAAGGAATTTTAAGATTCACAATAAAATAATATCAATATTTGCCAATCTCCTTGCAGGAAAGATCATACGGCAAACTTTATGCTTAGCAATGTACTCTTAGGTTTTTTACTCTAGAACTGTTTTGAAATGGAAACATTTAATACAAGCGTCGACGATTCTTTTTTCACTATTGATGTGTCTATTTTCTGGAGAGCTTTCGAGAGGATGAACTGGTTTATATTCTCTGTGAGTTACCTTGTTTTTCACTCTATGACGAGTGACATTATAGAAGTTTTCTTGGGAAAAATACTTGAATTAAAAATGCGTTGCAGGATTCCTGTGTAACCGATACCAAGTCCTCTGCAATTATCATAAATGGGTCTCCTTGTCTGAGCCCGAGTGAGACCTCTTCAAAGCACTTCACCACATCGGCTCTGGATACATCAGGCAACCCACTGTTTCCATTGTTCATATTGATAATTGTTGAACGATTGCTGGATTTGATTCGATTGTTTTGATAATTTTTTCTGGATTTGATTGTGTGATAATTTTTTGTATCAATGTTTATCACACTCGCGATCCATCATCAGAATAAGAAACATTAATAGGAGTCCTGCAAATTAGATAACTGCTTTTTAACAGTCAAAATCTGAGGTGGCTGTTACACCAATGGTCACATTGCTGCCAGTCCGGCCATTCCCCCTTCAAGTTCTAATCACATAGGACGATTTGTTTCGAGGAGGTGGGAAAAATATGGAAGAGTCTTGGTGGTAGTTAAAAAAATTGCGTCTTCATTGATTGCTGACAGTTATACGATAGTAAAGTGATATCACTAGGGTTGTGATTCCATCTAGTTTAAGAGCCTGTAAACATATGAATTTGTATTTTGTTTGAGTTAAATCTTTTTAATTTTTGTTTGATGGGTTTGAGTGAGAAAAAACTCTTTTTAATTTGAGCATGTTTCAGTAGTTGTGACAGTAGTTGTGACAGTAATTGTTTATATAATTCTCAATATTTTTAGGCTGAAGGCGTTTCCTTGTTTATGTAGTAGTTTGAGCATGTTTCAGTAGTTGTGACAGTAGTTGTTTATATAATTCTCAATATTTTTAGGCTGAAGGCGTTTCCTTATTTGAGCTTTCCAAGCTCATTTTTGTCCTTCAACGGCTTTTAAACTCGTGGAGAGGGCATGGTTGACAGTTCGTCATTTGCAACCATTGATTGTTTAAAACAGTTTCAGATCGGGTGTAGGGGAAATCAAAGTTCAGCTTCATTGACCATTGCAGAATTTAGTAACTGTGCGGAAACGACGCGACAGATAGGTGGACGACATTTATGAGTTTTGATGAACATTTTACGTTAGGGTTTCTGTCCATATCCTCAAGAAGGGAATCAAACAACATCATCCACTCCTGCTGCTCCAAATTCTGGAGGCTGCCCGTAGAACACTCCAAATCAGAAGTAGAAAATAAGGAATCCTCATCCAGCGACCGCCGAAATTATTCTCTGGTGAACTTGGCCGCAACAACTTGAATCTGTGTGGGAGATAGCGAAGAGGCCGACGGGATGTCTGCTGGAGATTCAGGGAAGAACCAGGCCTGTTTCTGAAATGACCAGGACACTTTCATGTAGGTCATTTAACGCTGATGAATGGACAGATTAAATGAAAGGATCTTCACGAGCAGATACGGAAGGTTCCGAAGCCATTCTTTAGTGGATACCTTGCCATTTTCCGCACTTTTGCGACATTCCATTTCCTTCATATCTCCTTAGCGGCATTTTTGGTAACAGGAAAATCTAATAGTTGGTGACATGGTGCTTATCAGGATAGGGGTGCTCCAATCAGAGGGGCCTGAAAATCCACAAGGGTGGGGGCTGGAATGGTTGGGACTGGGTCAGCGGCCAAGGGTAGGGCCAATCAAATCCCATGTCATTGAGAGCATAATCATTTAATGTATCATTTACTAGCAATTACCAATGTTTTCTGCGGGGTGGGATTCCTAGTGAAGAATTATGATGTCTTGAAAATTATGGTCCAATATTCATCTTATTTACCTGGTGACATAGTACAGTGGCTTTTGTAGGCATCGAGGACTTCTGTTGTCACTTTTTTATCACGCGGGAGGAAATTGTCATATTTAATACTCTATTAATCTGAAGGCTATACAGATAGTGAGACGGAACTAATGTTCCACTCAAGTGGATATCTCCAGAAGAATGGTTTCATAGTACTCATTTGCATGCTATTCAATGGGTTGTAATAAATGAAAAGGTTCAAGTTTCTAATTAATTTTATTGGCAATTGCATTCTCTTTAATATACTAGTCATATACAGGCAAAACTGACTAAAAGTTGGTAAAATTTGTGACCTACTCAAATTGCTATTTAAGTGAGTGAGATGTTGAAGCTTGTTGAGTTTTGGATAAGTTCACTTAATCTGAGAAGTTTTTCCCAAGCATATGAATCAAATTCTGGCAAACAAATTAAGCTTGGAATGCTTTAGAAGGTATTTCTGAGGCCATTTTGTTGGAGCATTATTATAAGTAAAAAGTGGAATCAAGTAAAAAAAAGCTAGCATGTACTTCCGTTGTGGGGCTATGCAGGGTTTGGTTACAAGGTGTTCAATGTAGAGTGCCATTACTTGGGTAAACTGCACAGGAAATTGTGTACCATACATATCTATAGGTATATTTTTCCATGAATTAGTCTATCAGAAATAAGTATATTTGGGAAATGATTCTTAAGTAATGCAAATTAATCTGCACCGTGCGAAAATAGCCTCTGCTATGCAGGAAAGTCTCCTTGGGATGAGTTTGTAAGAGATTCTTTTAGGTGGGATGGTCTGCTTCTATATTATGTGAGGATGGGTGTTTTTCTTAACACATTCAGTATTTTTAATTTTAGGCCGTGTGATGCCAGTGTCTTTTTGGGAGAGAACTACCCCAAAATCAGTGTGCATCTCAGCCACATCTTAGATGGGAATAGTTGTGACTGGAATCTATACCTGCACGCTAGGCGCATGCATGTGCATTTATGCATTAGTGAAGGAAATATGACCATGGAAGAGTACAAGTGGCATGTATGGAGCTACTTTGGTATGCTAATTATAAATTAATAATTATATAATTAGTGATTATATGGTGAAAGTGTGTTCTATTATACTAGTGATTATACAGTGAAATTTGGTTATCTCCTTTGTGGGTTGCATTGGAGCTATGGTCATTAGATTCCGCTTCCTGAGCTCACTTCTGGACACTTGATGATGTCATGTGGAGGGAGAAGTTTCAATGAGATCTTAAAAAGGTGGGTAACAGAAGAATTTGGAAAATGAAGGGACTATAGAGAAAGGTAGGATGTTTTCCTAGAAAGAACGCAATGTCTTAAGAATCGGCAACAGACCGTTGTAGTAGAAAGCTTGGGCTCCAACTCAAGGTTAGAGAGAGAGGCCTAAAGGAGGATGCTATAGCTTTGAAGGGTGTTGCTCGCTAAGAATAAAGCAAAAGTAAAAGGTTTGTACTGTATCTGATGTGGCTATTGCATTGCAAGTAAAATAGTACGTGCTAGAAGTTTGGGAGGTGGATTCTTAATCTACTCTCGTTGAACATATAAGTATGATTGCAAGTCAAAAACTTTCTATCTTAACTGAATTAGTAGCTGTTAGCATGTCAGGAAGAGCGGGATTTCAACATATTGAGTTGAAGAATTGACCAATGTAAAATTAGTTGTTAGTACCAAGAGAAATGTGATCATGTATGTGATCGATTATGAAATGGTTTGGAATGTGCCGATGCTTTAAAAAGTTAGCTGTGAGTACCAAAGTGATGGTTGGATAGAGAAAAAACGTTTCTTTTAATTTATTAGGGGAGAGGATGTAGTAGTTTGAGCATGTTTCAATAGTTGTGATAGTAGCTGTTTATATAATTATCAATATTTTTATCAATATTAGATCAATAGTTGTGACATGACTATCCATAATTGTACAAAATGTATTCATTTGAGCTTAAAAGCAACCAATCGTGTGATGCCACATCAACGCTCAACTACCCATTATGTGAATGCACAAGTATTGGTCAACTACATTTTGACAAAAAGCATGCTGATATGACATCATATTTGACGATGTGGCCCTGAAACGAAAGCTATAAGTAGGGGACTTGCCAAGTAAGCTGCTGTAAAAAATTGGGAGTGATTTGAAATTTCCTCGTAGGATAATTAGAAGCGTGAAATTAGCGTACTCAACTTCTGGGTCCTCTCCCCTAGTTAAGTTTGTTATCTTTTTTTGTTTTATGTTTCTTGTCTTGAGTTTGTTATTTTTTTTTCATTTCATGTTATTTTTTTGATCTATAATGTTGATTAAAAAAATTATACAATTTTTTATGGAAACTATTTTCCACTATCTAATGGATTGTGGAAATATCATATTGTTTAATAAGAAATATTTTAATTTTGAATTCATAGATTGAAATGAGAGAAACCTCCTCTATTATTGATTTAATTTGTAATTATTATGAACAATCAATCCACAATATTATAGTATAATTAAAAAAAAAAAGCATTTGTAAAATATGTACTCGTAAGGAAATGATATAAACTAGTAAAAGAACATTCAAAAAGTTTGAGAAGGGGCATTGCATCATGGTTGCATTTTCTTATGTCTGCATTATATGTTTTGTGGTTTAGTTTATCATTTGTGCTCCTTGTGTGATGTATACCATTAAGCATGTGTATATTATGTCTCATGATTATTATGTTGAACTTTATGTATTTGATGTGATCATGCTTGTGCCATGTATATGATATGATGTTGTTTTTCATGATTTCATGTGTATATGCACTTATTTACATTGGTTGGTGTATATTTGAGAGCCATATTCCTTGTTTTACATGAGTGATGTGCTTTTGGCTCGTGTCACTATCCCCTAGCATGATGGGATTGGAACTAAGGGTACCACGAGGCTAGGTGGCATGGAAACCAACATTGGGGTTCAAGGATCTTGGGAAAAGCTCTAGGATCATGAACCGATTGGGAAAGTGCTTATTTAATTAATTTCATTATGAAAATTTTGTAAGATTTATTTGAAGGACATTTTCATCCTCTTCCAATTTATAATATGAACTATTATTGAGCCTCCTAAAGTGGTTGGAATGATTTGAGGTTTGGACGCCTTTGTGTGTTTTGATGTTGGACTTGAACATGCTTTTTATCTTTTATGCTCTATGAGAGCCAACCTCTTCGTTTTACCTCTTGCAAAAATTTGAACCCCTACATGATTCCAAACAATGGTCGGGATCAAGATGTGGCATGATTATCATGACCATGGAAGATATCTCATCGACATCTAGTAGAACAAATGGCTTGAAATGGATTTGGAAAAAGTTTAGGTCTATACAAGATATATCCAAACACCATCACAATTTCCACAAGGTCATGTTGACCTTTGTATCCCCACGAGACACCACATGTAGGACATCAACTTCAATTCTAGGATGAAGTAGAGAGTTGGCACCCATCAAGTTCATGCAGAAACCCCAACATGAAGTGGATTCGCCTTCTAGGCCAATCACTTGGTTCATATAGAAATTCCCACAAAACATCCTTTTCTTCAACTTTATCAACCCTCAATAGGTCCATGTAGACCTAAGAGCTCTATGGGGTCCATGCAGATTGAAGACTCATTATTGAACAACCTTTTCTGGCTCCTACAAAATTCTAGCCTACATTTGGATCAAGCAAGGAAGCCATCAGTATTGGGAACAATATTAATGCCCTGAAAACCTTTGTAACATAAAAAGACCCCTAAAAACTCTGCAAGATTAAGACTCGCAAGAAAAAGATCACCAACTAGATCTTTAAGAAAAAATCGGTCAAGTGAACCATGCAGAAAGAACCAAGTGAACCCGCCAGTTATAGAAAAATATGGTTTAGATGAAAATTCTTGGAGATGACATCACTAAGGATGAAATCAACATGATGTCATTAGTGGACTATGGGTCTTTAGACGAGGTGACACCATGATGACATAAACATGACATCATCATTGTACTTATGCAAGATAATGAGGTGGAATAGGTTTGTGAACGAAGACATCTAAACCAAATGAAGAAATTTGCAACTAAAAATTTAGATGAATGGGCAGGGTATGTGCGGGATCATGATGGGCTAAAAAGTGGCGATATGATGGGTATGTGTAGGGTATATGGCTGACGAATTTTTTTTTACCCAAAATTGATGCAATGAAAAGGGTTTTTAAAGGAGATTCTCAGCTTTCCACCAACATAAATTATGATTTACTTTGAATTTAATAAATATTTTTATTCATTTTCTATTTGAATTACAATTAATGTCCTGATTGATAGGCTAATTCGAAAACATCTATAGCTTTGAAACAGTATCACATTTTTTGAATCCTAAACATGTTTCACATTCTATGCTTCGCATACTATAGGATTTGAAAAAAACATGAATTTCATGAAGTTTTGACCAAGTTAAGGTGGTTAGACATACGAGTTTTTATATTTTATAAAAGTTGTAATAAAAAATTCATAATTAATTATTCACATGGAAGAAAAATATGCATCACATCGGGACACGAGTCCTCTACTTATATCTAAAATCTTATAAAAAAAATATTATCATTTTATTCTTGTTAGGGTGGTCACACAGACACCTAATTCTTGTTTTTTCCTTGAAATTTAAGTGCTACTGCATTCAAATTTCAAATTCTCACCAAATAGATTTTTTTTAAAAAATATACCTTGTAGCTTAGAAACTAAATTCAATTTGCTACAAATTCTAGATTCTTACATATTTTTTAAATAATATAGATAACTTATTCAAATTTTTACGTCAAGTTGCTTGACTTTGATTTTTTTGAATTTTACCACCACTTAAGGGCCTATTTTTTCCATGATGATCCTGTACACACCCGACAAAGTTTGCAAAAGGGAATATGTAAAAGAATGTAAGTGAGCTAAAAAAATATGTCCAAAGGATAGTTTAACTTAGAAAATTCCATAATAAGAAAATGATGTCACCATAGGCGAATGTGGGAAGATGTACTCCATCACTCCATCCACTTATAAATATTCAACTTAGATTATTTTGAAGTTATATGCACTAGCAGGAAATCCATCAGCAAGTGGAAATGTTAGAAAGTTCATCAACAACTAGAAGTGGATATTTCACATGGAAAAAGTTGCAAAATCGTATGGGCACACTTTTCCAATAAATTTGGAAAGTTCAAGTGAACTAGATGAAAAACGAAAAGTGAAGTTCACTTGAGCATCAGGATCCCAAAGGCTTATATACTTGGGCACCTTTTTCAAATTTTAAACCCTATGTAAGGATTTCTAACTAAACGGGATATTTCCAAGAAAAACTAATTGGGAGAAACATTCTTAGAAGATGGGACTCATTTAAATGGAAGGAGAAACCCTACAAGGGTATAAATTCAAATTCTTAGTCTCTAACCACAAGAGAACTGCAATCGTCACCTAATTCTCCAGGTATTCATGAGTAATTGTAACCAATCCAAACTCCAAATTTTGCATAGCACCATCACGGAGTAGTCAAATGAATTACCAGCGTACCCAATACAAAGAGAACTACACAAAATCAATGTCAAAGCTCTAATCATAATCAGGAATATAAACACGAAAACATGATCTAACCATCTCCTCCTAGGACATCATGTGTACCTCTTGCAAGTAGAGTGAGAATAATCTCTAGATAGACTAAAAATGAGGAATATAGGAACTAGAAATAACTCACCAAGGAAAATAAGCATACGCATACATGACAAGATGCAGTATCTACAAGGAGAAAAAATCCTACAATCAATGACATGAAGGAACATGACTTTGAAGATATGGTTGCACAATCTTACCACTTTATTTTTCAAGTCAAACCCTACATGAATACCCATGGAACCTGGCGATGGAAAATATGCTACATCCATTTGCATTTTCCAAAGACAAGCCTATTGAAGGAGCTTATTTCCCTTAACCCATTGAAGGAAAATATGCTACATCCATTTGCAGTTGGTCAAGTAGCCAATTTTAGTTAAACCTTAGGTCATGAAGGTTTCCAATTCGAGTTAGAGGTGGGTGAACATACAACTCCACTTTTTAAGGAAGTGGTCGAAATGTTTTCAAACTTTGGCCAAAGTAGTGCAAAAATTTCTACTTGCACTAGTCAATTCACTATGATCCAAAATGCATAACTAGTCAGTAGGGTCCTACTTAGTTAGAGAATTATATATTTGTATGACATAATTGGTCATGTATGACACAACACTAGAGACTTAGATGGAATACTAGGGGCTCCTTAGTATGTACTCTTCATGAAGGGTAGGGCCACTTCCAGTTGAAAGGTGCACGAGGGGCCATCGGTCTGTGGTTGGAGGTAGAGCACTCGAGTGGTGCTCTCCCTCTTGCAGACGATAATATCTGTGCAATAAATGATGTTTGAAAAGAAAAAAATTTGCATCCATATTTTTAAGGAAATGTATTTATTTACTTTTTATGGTAAAACCAAAGTAATTGTTGTGTTGCATAAGCTAGATTGTTATAGTTATGATCTTGAAAATTATCCTATAATTTTGATTCCATTTTCTAGTCCAACACAAGGTTTGAAATAGAAAAAATTGAGGAAAATTTGAGGACTAAGGTGGAAAGCCCCATCCAAGGACCTTTATTTGAAGGTACCTTCAAAACAAGGTCCTCTTAATAAAGAAAAATAAATAAAACATTAAAAAATTTGGTGTGCCTTTGAATGAATATTTACCTTTATTCAAAGGTTATTTTGAGTTGACTTTAGACGAAGGTGTTTGCTAATTTTTCTCCCCGCCCAATTAAATTTCCAATTTCCCACAAGTGGGACACACTGTTGTGGTTCTACCCATGTACTTATTTTATCCCTACTTCCCATAATAAGTCCTTATACTTGAAAAAGGAAGAGTAGTAATTTTTTTAGTGGCTTTAACAAATATTGGGAAAAGGGTAAGTGAAAAAAGATGGGGGAGCAAAAAGTAGTGTCCCCTAATAAGTATAATTTGTGAGTGTGTTATAACATGCTCACATTATGTTGACCATAAAAGTAAAAAATAAAGACGTCGAGTTCATTTCAACTCAACCTCTCAACATAAAAACAATAAATTGCAATCCTCTTTGAGTATATTCACATTATGCTAACCATAAAAATAAGAAAGAAAGAGATTGAGCTCATTTCAACTTGGCCTCTCAATATCAACACAAAATATCTCAGCCATTTTAGAGTGTGTTGCATTATGGAGTAGCCTTATCACCATCATTTCTGCACCAAATTGCCACCAAAATTCTACCATTATGTCCTCGAGGTCGAGGAGGTAAGGTTTTTTAGTTGTTTAGTGCAAACTTTTCATTAAATAGATGGATAGAAATTGTTTTGAGTGGATCTGTTTAATTTGTAGGAATCGATAATGCCTCACCAATTGATCAAATTCATGGTGAAGAACAACCACAACAAACCCATGCAATAATAACTCAACATCCTCTCAAGATGAAATAAAACAAATTAGGGTAGATAGGAAACAACTTGAGAGGACTTGAGGCAATAATTGAAAGGTTGACTAGAGATCCATCAAGAATAAGATCCCAAAAGTCTACCCTCGCCACTTCACTGAAATTGATCATCTCTCACATGGAATATGTGAGTGGCCAAATCAACACTTGGTCATACAAGAGAGCAGAACAAAAACAATTTTATTCTAAAAATTTATTTTATAAGAAAATAAAAAAAGAAATGAAATCCAACTTTTGTGCATTGTTCATTGACCCAAAGGTTAATGCACCCCTATGCAAAACTTACATGAGGTTCCTTATCCATTGGTGCCACCACCAAGGGTTAAGGAATATTTTTGGGATAGGTGGTCTATGGTTTTTGACCATCCTCCATGCAATAAAAATGAGTTCCCATAGTAATTGTTTGGGAAACTTTATTATAAATTTGTCCTCAACTAGATCCCAAACTACTTAGAAATATGGGAGTTTCAGGGTAGAGGTGGGTTTTGGAGATTTGTGTTGTCGTTGATGTCAATAAGGAGAGTGTTGCACTATGTTGTGTTTAGTGTTGTCATTGGTGTCAACCTATGTCAACCTCTAGTGTGGTGTTAAGCAGGTGTTGAAAATGAGGAGATTATTGGTTTTATATATGGGATATTGGTACAATGTCTAGTGTGGTGTTGGCGAGAAGGTGTTTGTGATGTTTTTGATGTAGCTGGTTCACTTGGTTTCCAAGTGATTTTGAGAAATTTTGAATAAGAGAGTGTACAAGGCGACAGAGTTGTTTTTTGTGTTGTGCTCTACATTTCTTCATGGTTGAATATGTGCAGATGTGCTTTGTGCATTGTGGAAGTGTGGTGTTGCATGTCAATGTGAATTTGGGTCATGGTTAACTCTTAGGGTGGTTTTCCTTCACTTCTTTCCATCGTGGAAGTGTTTGGTACTAACCTATTTGTTGGTTGCAAGTTTGAGTGCATACGTTTCATTGAGGATGACCTAAACAAGATTGTTTGAGGTCATGGAGGATATATAAGCAAGGTTATTAATGGAGATGTTGTAATATGCGAATGTGATCATTTGTGATCTAAGTGCAAGATTAAATGCCTAATGCTACTAGATGCAGTGAGAAGGTGTCTACATTCTCAGTGTGCTTGAAGTTGCTAAAGACAATGAGCCGAAGGATGCGAATGGTGTAGAGCTATTGTGGTGGATCTTCCTATTTATCTAAGGTAGTGAACCTCCTTGGAATAGTCCTCTTCTATTCTTCTTTCTTCTAGATAATGAGTCCTTTAGGTAGTGAGCCTTTCTTCTCTTTTCGGAAATGATCCCTACCAACTGTGAGCCTATTGTATTTGGTGTTGTTATTCATATATATGTGAGTTAATCCTCATCATTATTTTTCCCTAATTAGGGTTTTCCACATAAATTTGTTGTTGTCTTGCTTATGACTACTATTGTAATGATGTCTCGTATGTTTAATTTTTGTTTATGATTAATAAGGGTTTTAGGATTCATGAGGGTTTAATGATTTTAATGTACGAATGATTTACCCCCTTCTTATTTGTTTTGTGTGTCTAAAAAATAGTGTAGACATGCAAAATTAGCATCATGCATTTAATTAGGTCCATTCATCAAGTAAACCAGGTTCACATTCATCTGCTCATTATACTAATCAAGTTCATCTTCGTCCATTTATCAGGTAAATTAAACTCATTAAATTCAATCTCCTAAGGTCATTAGTTTAAAATTAAATAAATTAACTTTATCATCAACCTTTTAATTAAATAAACCAAACTTTATTTAATTGAAATCCAAGTCATATTTATCCCTCTTGATTTAAATAAATCAAAATATTTAAGTCAAAAGGGTCAAAATCAACTAATCATCACCTAATCCTGATTAACCTAATCTAACCACCCATCACATCCTCTAGCTTTTCCCACTTGTACCAATAAATCATTTTAACTCATTTATAAATTCACCATTTTCTTTCAACTTGGCATAAAAATGGAATATTCCCTCAAGTTTGAAAATGAAGACAAGTTGACTTGTCCCTTCAACGTAGCAATAACTTCTCTCTTACATGTGCCCCTCTCAACATTTATTTCACAATTTCAAATTTTAATCTCCCCCTCTTGGGCACATTGGCCAAAACTTGCGCATTCCTCAACCTATGACTAGTTGACAAGTGGCCTCATCTCATTGGTCCAATCTTTATCCCACATTTATCTATTTTGAGCTCTCTTCCAATTTGAAAATCTACAAATAAAGGGCCTATTCTTCAACAAACACATCTACACTCTCATGCAAAGTTACTCTCTCACATTGAGAACTAATTTTTCCCATCACCATTGCATTACATCATTTCAGTTTTAGCAATGATTGGGAAAGGGTCATTTGCACATTTGACACCAATCCAATATGGAATAGGTACATTTTATGCTTTTAGATTTCTTTTAATCCTCTTATTGGTTACATTTTGTCAAGCATTTACGTGTTATTTCATAGGAGCATTTGAAGAATTTGCATGACTAACCCATGTTTGAAGTTTTAGAGTTTTGCAGATTTGTAGGTGCCTCATTATGGCGCTAGAAGGAGGGCTACATAAAGTCTTTATTTTTGTTTAATGCATACTGTCAAAATATAAAGTCGATTGTTTTTGCTAAGGCATTAAAATCTGCATATTGATAGGAATCTAAAAGTCTGTTGTCTCTGATTAATGCATTAGACAGCGATATATGTTTTCTTACTTATATCCACTTCAAGATTTTTGTTTCCATTTCTTAGTTCATCCTGCGTGCTTGATTTAGTGTAAGCCAATATTCAAATTTTTTTGTTTACCATTACCTCTAATTTTGATTTGTTGTGAGTTCCTATTGATATTTTCTCTTGGTATGCGAATGTATATGTATCTGGTATGAGTTCCTGCTGTGAGATCAATAATAGTTGGTATGGGAATGTATATGTATTTGCACATTAAATGTCGCTCATTTCCAAATCATCCCACCAATAGATTGTTAATACGCTGCTTCCATTTCCTGTAAGCAAGGACGAATTGCAGATTGGCACTGTTGTAGGAAGTGAATGTACATAGACACATACGCATAACTTGAAAGAAGGTCATGATATGTCTCGTATATCTTCTTAATCATGAAAGCAAGTGGCTGTGGGCGAACATCTATTAGTGTAGGGTTGTGAAGAAGCTTCACATTTATCGCCAAACTCTTATGCAAAAATGAATTTAAAGGTTTCCGTCTATTATTAATCATGAATTAATGAGAGACATTGTTTGATAGATTAGGAAAACCATTTTTTTTCAAGCTTGTCGGATTTTTTTCATTCCAAACATCATCATTTCCTTCTAATTTTCCATCAATAAATGCTCAATCTATGCTGCAAGTTGTTGCCACTCTAGGATAGTGTTAGAAGAAAACATGTCCAAAGAATTAAATGGATCATTGATTTATTCAGAGCTTGTCTTACTCAATACATTAAGCCTGGTGCGTGGCCTGTCCAATACGATCATGTCTAGTAAGTTGGCATGCCAAATGGGCGTTTTGTTTACCATGTTTATCTAACTTTTTAATGATCTATACCTGACCTTGTTCAGCATTTATGTCTTTATTTGACTTTGTAAACAATGATCACTAAGTTAGAGAAACTGTTGACTCTTTACATATCATTAAATGGTTCAAGATTTCTGCTGAGTTTCTATTGTTCCTGCCTAGATACTGGCTGATTTGCTTGGTTTATAAAAGTAGTACAATCTATTATTTAACTACAAAGCTATTAGAATACCTTGGTCAAAATTTATTTGTAGGTTCCCTACCACAATCCCTACATTGGCTCTGTCAAATTGTTGGATTGGTCGACATACTTAGTCATCCAATTCAGTCTCCATATGGCATCTAAGAGGCATCTGAGCTAGCACATTCACTATGCAGAGAGGTTGAAGGGGCAACGATAGAAGGATGGAGCTGAGAGAGCGATTTACCATTGTTTGCATGTTGTACGAGTTCCCTCATTAGCTAATTGGCGACATACATCTCCTACAGGGTATGTTGGTAACTTTGTTGGTTTTGGTTAGAGGAATCTGAATTGCAGCTAGCCTTGCAATCTTTCCCATCACAGATGCTCATGGTATGTATTGACGATCACTGCTAAAAGCCTTCAAATTGATGCTCGATTTTTAAAATTTGAGAAGACTCCTTAAAAACATACCAATTTGCAATAATGGTTGAGTAAGATGAAGGGATGCTGGAAAATATCGATCAAAGTCAAACTAAATCTCTGACAATGACGGCTTTGTAGCGCGAAGCATTAAATTGCTTTAAATAAAGACGTATTCTTATTTACTTAATGTTGGCTGAATTTTCTCCATGGTTGACACTTTTTATTTTCAATATTTGTTAAGGGCACAAATTTTGTATATTAAGTAAGGAAATTTTGAAATCGATTGTTTTTTTTTTTTTATATATCTTTTGTATATTAATTATGGAAATGTTGAGATCCTTTTTTTAGCTTTTGTATCTTGAGTATAGAAAGTTTGAAATATTTTTTTAAAATAGGTTGACACGTCTTATGTGCTTTTTCCTTTTAGTAACACTATCCTCTTACAATACATGTCTAACTTTTAATCATGATGGAATAGGAAAAAGGTGTCAACCGAAAACAAGGAAAACAAAGGAAAGAAAAGGTGAAAACGAAGGAAAACAAAGAAAAGCGAAGAAGGAAAATGAAGCATGAGGATGATATTTTGAAAAATCAAAGTGTTTTTAAACACTTTAAGTGTTTGTTTAAACACTTCTTCAAGAAATTGTTATCTTTTCTTTCTTAGAACACTAATGTCCTTTGGGTTTAAAAAGAATCTTTCAATTTCTTCTTGCAAAGGCTAAAATGAACATTAAGAATGCAACTTACTAGATTTTTTTTCTTTGATTGAACAAATTATCTCTCACTCATCTTTTGGTGCTTAAAAAGAACTCACATTTTGCTTTGTGGATTTAAAAAGAACAAGTGCAACTTTGTTTTTGTGAGAGATTGCTTGGACTAACATCATTGAAAAAGAACGTATGCGCTTCTCTCGCACTTTATAGCGATCTTGAGAATCAAAAGGCCTTTTTCATGATCTTAGGTTGAGACAGACCAATCAACTCCACACTTTGATTTGGATTTAAAATTGAAAAAAATATTGTGCGAGTGTGAGTAGAGCATCATCATGTATATTCTCTTTCTTTGTGTCGTCAAAGATTGATCGAGTTACGGATTTTTTCTTTGCTTGATTTTGTTTATCCTAGAGGGCCTGCCTTGGGGAAAAGTACTCACCCAAGGGAATGACTCAACTGGTAACACTCTAAAGCCAAGAGTATTTCCAACCGGGATATAAATGTGGGTATTGGAGTAAACGCCAATAGCACACGATTGATTCCAACAAGATGGATATGAAATGGGGCTCTTGCCGTATGGTTCAATCTCCACGAACGGAAAGTCCTTATTAAAACCCATGTGCTAGAATTTTCCAAAATCCTTTAATCTATTTGTTAGTGCAAGAACAGTCATTCTAAAGCTGCCCCACACTTTTGCGGTCTTTAGTAGAAATGGAAAACATGCCATGGGAATTTCATTGGTGTTGCTCCTTGGTTGCCCCATATAAGTGAGTGTCGTGGAGGGGAGCCAGTGGGGTCAAGCATCTAACCATTCGCTAAAGATAAGCATAGCTAGACTTGTCCAAGTGGGGATTCAACAAATACTATCTTTCACATCCATAGGATTGTACTTTTTCTTGGTTACAAAATGATTTGCTTGTTCAAAAACATTTGAAAACAAACATTCAACGTGATCCTCAAAATTTCAAACCCTTTAGGAAGCAAATACCATTGACCAAATTCTCGTGTTATTGCTTGCCCTTGGGATTACATCCTTAGAGGTTTCTAATCACTTGAATTTACATCTCAATTTTCCCACTAAAGTTAAACAATAGGTAACCCTTGCCTTAATTTCATCAAAGTTTTGCATAATATACCTTGTGAAATGAGATGAAGTTGAGACATTGGACATTCAGTTTGAAAGCTAATCAAGAAGTGTTTGTGGTAAAAATAATCCATTAAGAAAAGATTAAAGATATTTGGGCCCCGCACATGTGTCTCCAATGATTCACGCAAAATCAAGATCAAGAAACCAAAGGTGAAAGCCCTTAGTCTGAAAGCCCATCAAAAGAGTTTCTCAATGCTATACGAATTCAGACAAAGACCACTTTTTAACTTTAAAAAAAAGGCTTCAAGGAACAATCCCAGTTTGTATTCATTCTATCACTGCCAAAACCCAAATCCTTTTAGATATTTTGAACATATTGTTTAGAGTATCGCATGTTCTTCAATACCTAGGTCTAGGAAAACAAAGTGTCTTTTTTGGGTTCATCTTGGGATCAAAGAAAATCAAAATCTTTTTCATCCATCCTTCAAACATCAAAACAAACATCATCTCACAATCACCTTTTAGAAAATCTTGAAATCATCCTTAATGCTAGGATTTTTGGCAAAATCAAAATCATCAAAATCCTTGAGACTAAATCCTTGAAAACATTATCAGAATCACCTTAGGCTAAGTATGTGTAGATGTATCCTTTTGCATATGCTTAGTCAAAAGTTATCAAAATCACCTCGTTGAGCTTAGTATATGTAGATGAATCCTTCTTCATATGCTTAGTGAAACTATCATCTTTTTGGGTAGGTGTGGAAAGATGCATCCTTCTCCCCGCACATATTAAAAATTATCATCATTTGAGCAAATCCATCCTTAGGTAATCATCCAAACATCTTAGGGTCTATTTGTTCAAAATCAAAATCAAAATCAATCAAGGACAAATCCCAAGGGAAAATCAAAATCAAAATCTGAAACATATCTGAAAGTCCCAAAAGCCTAGTATCTCCTTCAAGATTTACCAAAAGATCACAAAATCCACATCATCCATATTTTGCATCATCATCATATCACCTTTTGATCCTCAAGATATCCTAAAATTTTCCACTTTGATGCATAAAATAAAGATCAATCCAAAGAATCAAGAGATTCATCTTCCATTCTTAAAAATTGATCCTTGTTTTATGGTTCAAACTAGATCTCAATACAAGAAGAGCATGGAAGCCAACAAAGAAATATCTACTACAAGTGACTTAAGTCAAACCACTCCTGAAATGAATCCCATTGGGTTTGGAAATCTCACAGCTGGCCTTCTAACATCATTGCAAAACCCACAAGAAGAAGCCCAAGGAGAAGATCTCACCTTTGGAATGTCTCATGACGAAATAACTGAAATGCTTCAAAATCTAGAAAATCGTAAGATCGTCAATATCATGATGAAGCTTAACCCTTCATTATACATGCTCGAACTAGTAAAGCAAGGGGCCAAATTTCCTTTGGATTTTGACATGAGTACCATAGTGGAGACATCTTTTCCTCCAATCTCATCCACCATTCCCATCACATCCACACCCCCATGCCAAAATATCACTCAAAACATTCCGCAAATCACAACATACCTGAAAAACCCATTACATAAGAATGTTCCTCTCACTTTCCATCATGATCCATCATCATCATTTTTTCACGCAACACTTCAAAGTT
>VDFB02295552.1:0-24682 GCA_007258455.2 Sequoia sempervirens
ATTCACATTATGCTAACCATAAAAATAAGAAAGAAAGAGATTGAGCTCATTTCAACTTGGGCTCTCAATATCAACACAAAATATTTCAGCCATTTTAGAGTGTGTTGCATTATGGAGTAGCCTTATCACCATCATTTCTGCACCAAATTGCCACCAAAATTCTACCATTATGTCCTCGAGGTCGAGGAGGTAACGTTTTTTAGTTGTTTAGTGCAAACTTTTCATTAAATAGATGGATAGAAATTGTTTTGAGTGGATCTGTTTAATTTTTAGGAATCAATAATGCCTCACCAATTGATCAAATTCATGGTGAAGAACAACCACAACAAACCCATGCAATAATAACTCAACATCCTCTCAAGATGAAATAAAACAAATTAGGGTAGATAGGAAACAACTTGAGAGGACTTGAGGCAATAATTGAAAGGTTGACTAGAGATCCATCAAGAATAAGATCCCAAAAGTCTACCCTCGCCACTTCACTGAAATTGATCATCTCTCACATGGAATATGTGAGTGGCCAAATCAACACTTGGTCATACAAGAGAGCAGAACAAAAACAATTTTATTCTAAAAATTTATTTTATAAGAAAATAAAAAAAGAAATGAAATCCAACTTTTGTGCATTGTTCATTGACCCAAAGGTTAATGCACCCCTATGCAAAACTTACATGAGGTTCCTTATCCATTGGTGCCACCACCAAGGGTTAAGGAATATTTTTGGGATAGGTGGTCTATGGTTTTTGACCATCCTCCATGCAATAAAAATGAGTTCCCATAGTAATTGTTTGGGAAACTTTATTATAAATTTGTCCTCAACTAGATCCCAAACTACTTAGAAATATGGGAGTTTCAGGGTAGAGGTGGGTTTTGGAGATTTGTGTTGTCGTTGATGTCAATAAGGAGAGTGTTGCACTATGTTGTGTTTAGTGTTGTCATTGGTGTCAACCTATGTCAACCTCTAGTGTGGTGTTAAGCAGGTGTTGAAAATGAGGAGATTATTGGTTTTATATATGGGATATTGGTACAATGTCTAGTGTGGTGTTGGCGAGAAGGTGTTTGTGATGTTTTTGATGTAGCTGGTTCACTTGGTTTCCAAGTGATTTTGAGAAATTTTGAATAAGAGAGTGTACAAGGCGACAGAGTTGTTTTTTGTGTTGTGCTCTACATTTCTTCATGGTTGAATATGTGCAGATGTGCTTTGTGCATTGTGGAAGTGTGGTGTTGCATGTCAATGTGAATTTGGGTCATGGTTAACTCTTAGGGTGGTTTTCCTTCACTTCTTTCCATCGTGGAAGTGTTTGGTACTAACCTATTTGTTGGTTGCAAGTTTGAGTGCATACGTTTCATTGAGGATGACCTAAACAAGATTGTTTGAGGTCATGGAGGATATATAAGCAAGGTTATTAATGGAGATGTTGTAATATGCGAATGTGATCATTTGTGATCTAAGTGCAAGATTAAATGCCTAATGCTACTAGATGCAGTGAGAAGGTGTCTACATTCTCAGTGTGCTTGAAGTTGCTAAAGACAATGAGCCGAAGGATGCGAATGGTGTAGAGCTATTGTGGTGGATCTTCCTATTTATCTAAGGTAGTGAACCTCCTTGGAATAGTCCTCTTCTATTCTTCTTTCTTCTAGATAATGAGTCCTTTAGGTAGTGAGCCTTTCTTCTCTTTTCGGAAATGATCCCTACCAACTGTGAGCCTATTGTATTTGGTGTTGTTATTCATATATATGTGAGTTAATCCTCATCATTATTTTTCCCTAATTAGGGTTTTCCACATAAATTTGTTGTTGTCTTGCTTATGACTACTATTGTAATGATGTCTCGTATGTTTAATTTTTGTTTATGATTAATAAGGGTTTTAGGATTCATGAGGGTTTAATGATTTTAATGTACGAATGATTTACCCCCTTCTTATTTGTTTTGTGTGTCTAAAAAATAGTGTAGACATGCAAAATTAGCATCATGCATTTAATTAGGTCCATTCATCAAGTAAACCAGGTTCACATTCATCTGCTCATTATACTAATCAAGTTCATCTTCGTCCATTTATCAGGTAAATTAAACTCATTAAATTCAATCTCCTAAGGTCATTAGTTTAAAATTAAATAAATTAACTTTATCATCAACCTTTTAATTAAATAAACCAAACTTTATTTAATTGAAATCCAAGTCATATTTATCCCTCTTGATTTAAATAAATCAAAATATTTAAGTCAAAAGGGTCAAAATCAACTAATCATCACCTAATCCTGATTAACCTAATCTAACCACCCATCACATCCTCTAGCTTTTCCCACTTGTACCAATAAATCATTTTAACTCATTTATAAATTCACCATTTTCTTTCAACTTGGCATAAAAATGGAATATTCCCTCAAGTTTGAAAATGAAGACAAGTTGACTTGTCCCTTCAACGTAGCAATAACTTCTCTCTTACATGTGCCCCTCTCAACATTTATTTCACAATTTCAAATTTTAATCTCCCCCTCTTGGGCACATTGGCCAAAACTTGTGCATTCCTCAACCTATGACAAGTTGACAAGTGGCCTCATCTCATTGGTCCAATCTTTATCCCACATTTATCTATTTTGAGCTCTCTTCCAATTTGAAAATCTACAAATAAAGGGCCTATTCTTCAACAAACACATCTACACTCTCATGCAAAGTTACTCTCTCACATTGAGAACTAATTTTTCCCATCACCATTGCATTACATCATTTCAGTTTTAGCAATGATTGGGAAAGGGTCATTTGCACATTTGACACCAATCCAATATGGAATAGGTACATTTTATGCTTTTAGATTTCTTTTAATCCTCTTATTGGTTACATTTTGTCAAGCATTTACGTGTTATTTCATAGGAGCATTTGAAGAATTTTCATGACTAACCCATGTTTGAAGTTTTTAGAGTTTTGCAGATTTGTAGGTGCCTCATTATGGCGCTAGAAGGAGGGCTACATAAAGTCTTTATTTTTGTTTAATGCATACTGTCAAAATATAAAGTCGATTGTTTTTGCTAAGGCATTAAAATCTGCATATTGATAGGAATCTAAAAGTCTGTTGTCTCTGATTAATGCATTAGACAGCGATATATGTTTTCTTACTTATATCCACTTCAAGATTTTTGTTTCCATTTCTTAGTTCATCCTGCGTGCTTGATTTAGTGTAAGCCAATATTCAAATTTTTTTGTTTACCATTACCTCTAATTTTGATTTGTTGTGAGTTCCTATTGATATTTTCTCTTGGTATGCGAATGTATATGTATCTGGTATGAGTTCCTGCTGTGAGATCAATAATAGTTGGTATGGGAATGTATATGTATTTGCACATTAAATGTCGCTCATTTCCAAATCATCCCACCAATAGATTGTTAATACGCTGCTTCCATTTCCTGTAAGCAAGGACGAATTGCAGATTGGCACTGTTGTAGGAAGTGAATGTACATAGACACATACGCATAACTTGAAAGAAGGTCATGATATGTCTCGTATATCTTCTTAATCATGAAAGCAAGTGGCTGTGGGCGAACATCTATTAGTGTAGGGTTGTGAAGAAGCTTCACATTTATCGCCAAACTCTTATGCAAAAATGAATTTAAAGGTTTCCGTCTATTATTAATCATGAATTAATGAGAGACATTGTTTGATAGATTAGGAAAACCATTTTTTTTCAAGCTTGTCGGATTTTTTTCATTCCAAACATCATCATTTCCTTCTAATTTTCCATCAATAAATGCTCAATCTATGCTGCAAGTTGTTGCCACTCTAGGATAGTGTTAGAAGAAAACATGTCCAAAGAATTAAATGGATCATTGATTTATTCAGAGCTTTTCCTACTCAATACATTAAGCCTGGTGCGTGGCCTTTCCAATACGATCATGTCTAGTAAGTTGGCATGCCAAATGGGCGTTTTGTTTACCATGTTTATCTAACTTTTTAATGATCTATACCTGACCTTGTTCAGCATTTATGTCTTTATTTGACTTTGTAAACAATGATCACTAAGTTAGAGAAACTGTTGACTCTTTACATATCATTAAATGGTTCAAGATTTCTACTGAGTTTCTATTGTTCCTGCCTAGATACTGGCTGATTTGCTTGGTTTATAAAAGTAGTACAATCTATTATTTAACTGCAAAGCTATCAGAATACCTTGGTCAAAATTTATTTGTAGGTTCCCTACCACAATCCCTACATTGGCTCTGTCAAATTGTTGGATTGGTCGGCATACTTAGTCATCCAATTCAGTCTCCATATGGCATCTAAGAGGCATCTGAGCTAGCACATTCACTATGCAGAGAGGTTGAAGGGGCGACGATAGAAGGATGGAGCTGAGAGAGCGATTTACCATTGTTTGCATGCTGTACGAGTTCCCTCATTAGCTAATTGGCGACATACATCTCCTACAGGGTATGTTGGTAACTTTATTGGTTTTGGTTAGAGGAATCTGAATTGCAGCTAGCCTTGCAATCTTTCCCATCACAGATGCTCATGGTATGTATTGACGATCACTGCTAAAAGCCTTCAAATTGATGCTCGATTTTTAAAATTTGAGAAGACTCCTTAAAAACATACCAATTTGCAATAATGGTTGAGTAAGATGAAGGGATGCTGGAAAATATCGATCAAAGTCAAACTAAATCTCTGACAATGACGGCTTTGTAGCGCGAAGCATTAAATTGCTTTAAATAAAGACGTATTCTTATTTACTTAATGTTGGCTGAATTTTCTCCATGGTTGACACTTTTTATTTTCAATATTTGTTAAGGGCACAAATTTTGTATATTAAGTAAGGAAATTTTGAAATCGATTGTTTTTTTTTTTATATATCTTTTGTATATTAATTATGGAAATGTTGAGATCCTTTTTTTAGCTTTTGTATCTTCAGTATAGAAAGTTTGAAATATTTTTTTAAAATAGGTTGACACGTCTTATGTGCTTTTTCCTTTTAGTAACACTATCCTCTTACAATACATGTCTAACTTTTAATCATGATGGAATAGGAAAAAGGTGTCAAATGAAAACAAGGAAAACAGAGGAAATCGAAGGTGAAAACGAAGGAAAACAAATAAAAAAGCCGGCTAGGCTGAAATGAAGCATGAGATGATATTTTGAAAAAATCCGTTGTTTTAAATGACTTTGGCGGTTTGTTAAAACACTTCTTCAAGAAATTCTGTTATTCCTTTTCTCTTAGAACATCTAATGTCCTTTGGTTTAAAAAGAATCCTCTTAATTCTTTTCTGCAAAGGCTAAAATGAACATTTATGAAATGCAACTTTACTAGATTTTTTTTTTCTGATTGAAACAAATTATCTCCCTCACTCATCTTTTGTTAAAAAAGAACTCACATTTTGTTTTAGGACAAAGGAACAAGTAACTTTTGTTTCTGTGAGATTGCTTTGATCTCAATATCATTGGAAAGAACGTGATGCGCTTCTCGTGACTCTTTATATAGCGATCTTGAGAATCAAAAAGGCCTTTTCATGATCTTAGCTGAGATGCACCAATCAACCTACACTTTGGATTTGGATTTCAAAACAAGTGCCATTGTGCGAAAGTGTGAGAGAGCATCACGTGGTATTCTCTTCTTTGTGCCGCCGCATCGGATCGAAAGCTACGGATTTTTCTTCCTTTTGCTTTTGTTTATCCTGTGAGGGCCCGCCTTGGGAAAAAGTACTCACCCAAGGAACGACTTAACCGTAACACTCTAAAGCCAAGAGTATTCTTAACCGATATAAATGTGGGTATTGAGTAAAACGCAATATCACAAATTGATTCCAACAAGATGGATATGAAATGGGGCTCTTGCCGTATGGTTCAATCTCCACGAACGGAAAGTCCTTATTAAAACCCATGTGCTAGAATTTTCCAAAATCCTTTAATCTATTTGTTAGTGCAAGAACAGTCATTCTAAAGCTGCCCCACACTTTTGCGGTCTTTAGTAGAAATGGAAAACATGCCATGGGAATTTCATTGGTGTTGCTCCTTGGTTGCCCCATATAAGTGAGTGTCGTGGAGGGGAGCCAGTGGGGTCAAGCATCTAACCATTCGCTAAAGATAAGCATAGCTAGACTTGTCCAAGTGGGGATTCAACAAATACTATCTTTCACATCCATAGGATTGTACTTTTTCTTGGTTACAAAATGATTTGCTTGTTCAAAAACATTTGAAAACAAACATTCAACGTGATCCTCAAAATTTCAAACCCTTTAGGAAGCAAATACCATTGACCAAATTCTCGTGTTATTGCTTGCCCTTGGGATTACATCCTTAGAGGTTTCTAATCACTTGAATTTACATCTCAATTTTCCCACTAAAGTTAAACAATAGGTAACCCTTGCCTTAATTTCATCAAAGTTTTGCATAATATACCTTGTGAAATGAGATGAAGTTGAGACATTGGACATTCAGTTTGAAAGCTAATCAAGAAGTGTTTGTGGTAAAAATAATCCATTAAGAAAAGATTAAAGATATTTGGGCCCCGCACATGTGTCTCCAATGATTCACGCAAAATCAAGATCAAGAAACCAAAGGTGAAAGCCCTTAGTCTGAAAGCCCATCAAAAGCGTCTCTCAATGCTATACGAATTCAGACAAAGACCACTTTTTAACTTTAACAAAAAGGCTTCAAGGAACAATCCCAGTTTGTATTCATTCTATCACTGCCAAAACCCAAATCCTTTTAGATATTTTGAACATATTGTTTAGAGTATCGCATGTTCTTCAATACCTAGGTCTAGGAAAACAAAGTGTCTTTTTTGGGTTCATCTTGGGATCAAAGAAAATCAAAATCTTTTTCATCCATCCTTCAAACATCAAAACAAACATCATCTCACAATCACCTTTTAGAAAATCTTGAAATCATCCTTAATGCTAGGATTTTTGGCAAAATCAAAATCATCAAAATCCTTGAGACTAAATCCTTGAAAACATTATCAGAATCACCTTAGGCTAAGTATGTGTAGATGTATCCTTTTGCATATGCTTAGTCAAAAGTTATCAAAATCACCTCGTTGAGCTTAGTATATGTAGATGAATCCTTCTTCATATGCTTAGTGAAACTATCATCTTTTTGGGTAGGTGTGGAAAGATGCATCCTTCTCCCCACACATATTCAAAATTATCATCATTTGAGCAAATCCATCCTTAGGTAATCATCCAAACATCTTAGGGTCTATTTGTTCAAAATCAAAATCAAAATCAATCAAGGACAAATCCCAAGGGAAAATCAAAATCAAAATCTGAAACATATCTGAAAGTCCCAAAAGCCTAGTATCTCCTTCAAGATTTACCAAAAGATCACAAAATCCACATCATCCATATTTTGCATCATCATCATATCACCTTTTGATCCTCAAGATATCCTAAAATTTTCCACTTTGATGCATAAAATAAAGATCAATCCAAAGAATCAAGAGATTCATCTTCCATTCTTAAAAATTGATCCTTGTTTTATGGTTCAAACTAGATCTCAATACAAGAAGAGCATGGAAGCCAACAAAGAAATATCTACTACAAGTGACTTAAGTCAAACCACTCCTGAAATGAATCCCATTGGGTTTGGAAATCTCACAGCTGGCCTTCTAACATCATTGCAAAACCCACAAGAAGAAGCCCAAGGAGAAGATCTCACCTTTGGAATGTCTCATGACGAAATAACTGAAATGCTTCAAAATCTAGAAAATCGTAAGATCGTCAATATCATGATGAAGCTTAACCCTTCATTATACATGCTCGAACTAGTAAAGCAAGGGGCCAAATTTCCTTTGGATTTTGACATGAGTACCATAGTGGAGACATCTTTTCCTCCAATCTCATCCACCATTCCCATCACATCCACACCCCCATGCCAAAATATCACTCAAAACATTCCGCAAATCACAACATACCTGAAAAACCCATTACATAAGAATGTTCCTCTCACTTTCCATCATGATCCATCATCATCATTTTTTCACGCAACACTTCAAAGTTACCTCCTCACAAATTCACAGGAGGAAGGAGACATGTTCGGACCAAGAGGAATTTTGGACACCACAACACTTTCACAAGGACTCCTACCCCTTACATTTCCACCCCTTCCACCATTACCATCATCATCCACACCACTCCTTGGTTTAGGGCTTCCTCCTTTACCAACTATCAAACAAACTAACGTCCCAAATATCAATCAAAGCATTATGCCAAACGCTCAAAATTTTTCATCGATATCGCAACAACAGATGACAACCGCACAAGCAATTGCAACATTAGCAAACACCTCCCTAACATCGTAAAGCATGGTCTCTCAATGACCAATCACATCAATGGCACCACTTATCACTCAAACGAGCACACCAGCAACACCATCCACTAATCAAATAGTCAACACGACATCACCGCTCACCACTACCACAAATGCCATTTTGAATCCACCACCACCCCTGCCACCAACTTCCACCACATCAAACCAATATAACGCGACATTGCAACTGCCTTTCAAAGAGGATTCTAACAAGTGCAGAAACAAAATTCCGTACAATTAGTTGCTAAACAAGCCACTCAAGCTGCGCAAGTTGCCCAAGCAGCCCAAGCCACCTTACAAGTGCAACAAGCCCAAGCTTTATTGCAACAACAACAACAACAATCCACCCAATCTGCTCAAGTATTGCAGGCACACAAGACTGCTCAAGCACAAGCCCTATTACAACAACAAGCAGTGCAAGCTCAAGCTCAGGAAAATGCCCAATATTAAGCACAACATGCACAAGCACAAGCACAACACCTTGCACAAAGACAAGCAGTGGAATTACAAGCATATAAGAAAGCAATTAAGCAATATCAAGAGTACCAAGAAGCAGTTGAATTGGTAGCCCAACAATAAGCACAACAGCAAGCACAAATCTTAGCGTAGCAACAACAAGATCAAAAATAGGCGTTGTTCATACAAAAGCAAGTGGAAGCCTACTTAGCTCAGCCGAACATACAAATACCATAAAACAACACACCGACCAACCCACCCATCCAACCCATGATTGAAACACACCAAAACACTTTCATCCCATCCCCTGATCTGCAAAATGATGTAATAGCACAAATTAGGTTGCTCTCACAACAAGTGCTCGATCTTCAATCAGGGCAAACAACAAAGACACCAAGCAACTTGTGTCCATATCCATTTGACAGGAGCCTAGTGATGAAACCATTTCCCAAGGGATTTGAGATCCCCAATTTTGACAAATATCGTGGGATGGGAAACCCTGAAGATCACATCAGGGAATCCCAGGTTCATTGCATGGAAGTCGCATATGACGATAATTATCTGATGCGGCTATTTCCTAGGAGTTTGGCTAGCCACACTATGGAATGCTTTTCTCGCCTACCTTCAGGTATTAGAACATTCCAAGAAATTATAGACTCATTCATTAAGAACTACGCATGTAACATTTCAATGGATGTTAGTCTAGAAGAACTCTCAGCTTTGAAACAAGGAAAGGGTGAATCTTTCGCTTCATTCCTACAACAATGGCGATCTAAGGCCAATCAAAGCAAGTGGACTATGCGAGAAGAACAACAAGTTTGTACCATCATAGCCAACCTTGACGGCCTCTTAGCATTTCATCTCAAGGTTTAAGGCATCACCACATATGACCAATTGATCCCCAAAGTGCTCAGTATCGAAAGAGCCCTCGTAACTCGACTAGCAGGATCAACTTCATACCTCGAACAACAAAATAACCACCCATCATCCAATTACAATGATAAACCTTGCACGTTGGCAAGGAACAAAACTATCACTAATGATGGTTTTGTTAATGCCAAGGTGGTCATTGGTGCCCCTTGCCAAAATACACACACCACAAATCCAAATCCAACACCAAAACATTCATCATGCAATACAGCAACAGAACAACAATCCAACAATCAATAATCTCAATGAGCAAAGAGGACCATCCCAAAGGAACAAGAATTATCCCAAGCGAAAATACACCACTTTTGGGGAACCACAAGAGGACATAATGAAAAAGCTGATAGATGAAAAACTCATCAAAGCACCTACATTTGAGAATTACCAAGAAATGGATGTGAAACCTCCTTGGTATAATGAGAATCAACTTTGCGGATGGCTTACACTCACAAAAGGATATGAATATCACAGTGAAACTTTCCTGGGAATTGGACATTCCGACAGGTGACTAATATCTTTCTGTGGACGTTCATTTACTTGTCAAACCAGGTGACGTAGACTTTAAATGGCGCAGTAAAATATATGCACTAGGAATTTGTTTTGGTGAAATCTTAGCAAAAATACATACTGGAAAGAAATTCTATCTAAGCTACAGAATGGTAATGCAGAATTCTTTAACTCAACTATGCTTGATTAAAACAGAAACTGTAACAGCTACGACTGAAGCACAAACCATGAACTAGCCTTATGCTGCAGGAACAGTCACAGGGATGGACTCTCTATGTTGCAGGAGCAGTGTAAGATTGAGTTTGCGTAAAAACTTCAAAAGATGAAAGCTAACTGGATATCAGCAGAAAAGAACATCTAACTAATTAACTACAGATACTTACTAAGTGGGCCCCCTTAGCAAGCATCTACTGATTACACAGATGCTGAACTCAGAACTTCATCTATCTTTATTCATGAAAACATAATGAAATACATTGTCTTGTTAGTGTGAAAACTAACAACAAACTCTGCTTCTGGTCAAACAGATTCTGTCTTTCATTATCATACTGATTCTTACATGATCTCTGCTACTCTATTTCTATCTTACTTCAAAATCATCTATTACTCATTCTATTTCTCTTCTATCACTACCTCGCGCAGGAGGAGTATCTTATTTTTAAATTAAAAGAACAACTAACTAACTAACTTCATCAAAGAAATACGTGGAAGCAAAGTATATCCCTGAATCAAGGAACAAACTTCATAAATGAATTTATGTGTTCAACCCGATTCAGAGAGAATCTAGCGCTCCACTCTCTCCAGATTGACTTTTCATTAAAAATATTTCCAAATCGGTTTCGGTCAAAGAGTCTTTGGCGGAGCTTCCTCAAAGTCGTGCAGAAAATGGGCTTTACTGCAAGGCCGAGATCGGCTGCGCTTGACTCGATCATTCTTCAACAACCTGCGAAACAAAAGGTAACAGATGCGCAAGAAGAGGCATATGGTACATACACGATATCTATTCATTAATCACACATTTCAAATCTACTTCACCATTCAAAAATTGTATACGATATACCAACCATTTTTCGGGAGTCAACAGGGCAATAAATGCAATCAAGTCAACATAATAGGCTACAGGAATATAAAAGTGTCTTGCTACAGGATATCCCCATAAAAGGTTTCATCAAAGTTTAAACAGCCATGAAATAGCAAAAATGAAATCATTTAAAAGTTTATCATAACATCAAATTATGAGCATATTTTAGGCTCATCACCGCCCCCTACTTAGCCCAATGCTGGTCCTCCAGCATTAACTTTCCTGGTGGTTTCTCTGAAGTCAATAGTGGCTGCATGACTCTGGAATGGATGTCCAAACCTGTAATAGAATCCTCTGAAATCCTGGCACCTTTCATATCTGCGGTCTTCTAATTCACTATTAAGATTTGTAGCCTGATGAGGATACAGGGGCCACATTAGCACAGGGGGTCTGAATGTCAGTGGCAGCCACAATTCAAATCTTGTTTGAAGTCCCAATTGAATATATCTGTTGGTTCGTTTGAGTGCAGCTATAAAGTTGAGGGGACCATGTGGTTCTGACTTTCTTAACCCAACAGTCAATTTTTTCCATCTTTTCTCAGTTCTGGTATATGCTAATCTCCAAAATGAATATTGCTGTGTTTGGAATTCATCATATACTTGCTTTCTAATGTCAAATATTTTTGCTCTGGCTGGAACATTATTAATATAATATGTCAATGCAAACCAATCTTTCAGCATTGCATGTGGGTTTGAACTTTGAGAGCGTAATGGGACAGACTCTGTTTTCTCAATTTCCTCATACGTTTCCCACTGTCTGCCATAATTCACCTCATTTGCTGCCCATGACATGAATGCTCTCAAATGAATATCACCAATGTATGGAAGAGGATTTCATTCTGTTTCAAGTGGTATTAAAAAGCCATGCAAATAGAATTCACACAGAGAATTCCTTAACCAGTTAGGGGCTGCTTGATATGCTTCATAAAACTCTTTGGCAGAATGAATTATGGGGTCTTGGTTTCTGGAAATTCTCATCAATTGAAACCATAAAAACTGTTCTTTGAGGCACAGAGCATAAACTTTGGGTGGTGGTCTGCATTCCATAATTTGACCGGTTACCTTTAGCATTTCATCCATTTTTGCTTTCAATTCAGCAATTTCCTGTTTCTGATTTTCAATTTTCTTTTTCAATTTCTTCTTTTCTATTTGCCACAAACTTTGTTGCATATCAGTCTGGGCAATGTGTCGAAAAGTCACAGTTTGCAGTGTAACTGTTTCCCAATTATTTTTAACAAATTCCAGAAATTCAATTAAAAAGGTCCTCCTATACACAACAATGGCTTTACACATTGCAGGATGAAATATAACTTCATTAGGCACATTTAGTTGTTCAGCCTGTTCTTGTTCTTGCTGCAGGATAAATTCTTCTTGTTGCTGTGGTGAAGAAGTCTGAGCTTCCTCCGAGAATTGCATAGCAGCATTAACCAGATCATCAAGACTTGGCAACTCATGCCCATTATGCCCTGCTTCTTTTGTCTCTACTTGTTCCTCTTCAGGAACGACCGAACTCTGAGTAGCATTCTCAGATTCAACAAATCCTTCTGAAATTACAATCACCTCAGGTTGCGGTGAAACAGGGGAGGTCCTAAATTGTTTCCTTGTGGAAACCCTTCTTGGTATTGATGTGGCTGCAGGGGGTGTTCCGGTAGCTTTTCTTTTTCTTGTTTGTTCAGGGGGCTCTGCCCTACCAGAGGATGATGGTGAACTGGTAATATCAACAGCTATTGCTATAGGAGAATCTGCTGCAGGGGAAGGTGCTACAGGAGAGGAGCATTGCCTTTTCTGAGAACGAGGGTCAGATTCTGGGGACCCTTCTGCCTTTGATTTTTCTTTCTCCCTCCTAGCGGCAGACCTAGTTTGAACCCTAGTAGAGGATTCAGCTGTGACAGCTACAGGATCGGGTGCTACAGGAGTAGATGACCCTTGCCCTGTTCCACTAGTAGATGTAATTTCTTTCTTCTTTCTTTGAGGCCGTGGGGTAATTACCCTAGCGGGTTGTGGAGATTGTAAACTCTTTTGGGCAATAAATTGTTGCCAGGAGAGAGGTGAAACGTCTCTCAAAAAGTGCTCAATAAGCAATTTAATAAGGCCATGATGGGTGACAGAGTTATCTTTCCCCTGTTGAGTTCCATGGGCACTTTTCTCTAAAAACTTTAACAAGAAATTCAAAACATTTACAGCCAACCCATGTCTTATACGGCTTAATAATTTAAAATGATGCGAATGCAGATAGGAAAAATGGCCTTCACAGGTTAAATACCTCATTATATAAGTGGCATACTCTGAATATGGAAGAGGTAGTGACACTCGCTTGCATCCTTGCTTGGAGATGTCTAGAGGTCCATCAGCAGGCATCGAAAATTCAGCCCTTGCAGCTGCAGCATCTGAAGAAAAGTTTCTCTAACGGCTGGGAGCCCGGTTACCTCAGCAATTCTATCTTCAGTTGCAACAACTATTAGACCCCATACGGTGGCTTCCCCTTCAGAAAGTGTTCTCAAAAATTCTGTCGCAGCCTCCTCATCAAAAACGTTTAAACTCAGAAAATAATTTAACCATCCACAGAGGCTAAATGCTTGGATTGTCTGTGGGTTTTGCAACAACAATTCATGAGCTACAGGCTCATGTCATACCAACTGACCACCCATGTTTGCAGTTTTTCTAGCTGAACTTAATTTCTTGCTAAAGATTCAAATTCTTTATTTCCTTTTCTGCTCTGGTTTTTTTCTCTGTCAGGCCGCCACATTTCTTTCTTTTTTTCCAAAAAAAAACTTTTTTAAACAAGCAGTCTTAATCGTGGTTTGCAAGAAAAAGATGCATTAAAAAAGGTCATGTAATCATGTTTGGAAAGTACCAAAAATATATTAAAAAAGATTATTTTGCAGTTATGGCAGCGGCGAAAAGACAGGCTTCAAACGATGGATTACCCCGCCCCCTACTTAAAAGATGACATGTGTCCTCACATGTACTAAAAAATAGGTAGAGATTCAGGTGATAATGACCGATACATGCATAGCAGTAATTGAATGGAATGAAATAAATCAAATATGCGATAAGAAAAGATATGGCGTACCTTTAGTAATTGCACGTACGTGTGAAGAAAGATGACGACGCTACATGAATTGACAAGTTGGAAAGATATCTGAATTAAAGTTGATGTAGACGGATGAAGTGCATGGGTGACGTGGGCGGATGAAATGTACGAATGAAATGGATGGATGGTATGGATGGATGGAAGATAAAGAAATGAGGTGGGGGCGATAAATGAAAATGGAGAAAAGGGGTTTTCTTAAAAAGAAAACCTTTATTATGGGCATACTTTTTGAAAATTACGGGAACGCTGCAGGAGAAAGGCTAGAGCCTTCGGCTGTAGGAAGAGTAGCAGGAGGAACCTGAATGAACTGCTTCATGAAGTCTTCCTTGGAAACTGGCTTATGGTACAGTCGGAGTCGGTGGCCATTGACGAGAAATTTGAAACAGACTGGATCAATTGTGACCAGCTATATAGCTCCATTGTCAAACACATTTTCAACCTCATAGGGGCCAAGCCAGCGTGTTGTGAGTTTACCCTGGTTTTCTTGGTACCTGGAATCATATAACAAAGCCCAATTTCCAACAGAAAATTTTCTGGTTTTGATGTGCTGATCATGCCATCTCTTTCTCTATTGTTGGGTTACTTCTGTATGCTGCAGAGCGGCTTTTCTCATTTCGTCCAAAGCATTTAACTACAGGAGATGGTCCTTCTGTGCTTCGGATAAGTTCATGTTGAGTTCAAGAGTTGTCCTCAAAGTTTTATGTTCAAATTCAATGGGTAACATAACTGTTTTCCCATAGAGCAACTCAAAAGGTGTAAACCCAGTTGTTGTTTTCCATGTAGTTCTATAAGCCCAAACTACTTTAGGAAGTCTATTACTCCAGTCTTTCTTATGAATCTGCACTGTCTTTGTGAGGATTGCTTCAATTTCTCTGTTTGTTACCTCCGCCTGACCATTGGCTTGAGGATGATAGGGGCTGGACTTCCTGTGTTTGATCTTATAGTCATTCATAAGTGCAGTGATCAGATTTGACGTAAACTGAGCTCCTTGATCAGTTACAAGCTCTCTGGGAACTCCAAATTTGGTGAAAATTTGTTCATACAAAAATTCAGCAACTTTGTTATCTCAGGCATTAGTCATAGCTTTTACCTCGACCCATTTTGTGACATAATCCGTGCAAACTAGAATATATGACTTTCCATTTGATGGTGGATCAATTAGTCCCACAAAATCCATCCCCCATTTATCAAAAGGGGTGACTATTACCTGCGGATATAGTGGCATTTCATCTGACTTAGTTGGTCTTCCCATACGCTAGCATCTGTCACACTTCCTTGTATAGGCCACAGCATCCTTGTGTAATGTTGGCCAGTAATACCCTATTGTAAGAACTTTCATTGCTGTTCTTTTTGTTGCAAAATGCCCTCCACATGGTTCATCATGGCAGGCATGCAAGATATCATAAGTCTCATCTTCTCTTACATATCTTCGCATTACTTGATCAGGGCTAGTATAAAATAGATAATTGGCAATCCAGGTAAAGTTGAAACTTTTCTCTGTCAACAACTTCTTTTCTTTTGGGGAAAAATGAGCTGGTATTCTGTTTGCTGCCAGATAATTAGCAATATCTGCATACCAGGGTGTATGTGCAGCAATGGAAAACAAGTGTTCATCTAGAAATCTATCATCAATGACCTCTTATTCTTCAGATGCAGCTAATTGAAGTCTTGATAAAAAGTCAGCTACAACATTAGCTCTTCCTGGTTTGTCAATGATTATGATATCAAATTCTTGTAACAGGAGCCATCGTGCCAATCTACCAAAAATGGCAGGTTTGTTCATCAGGTACTTGATTGCTGCATGGTCAGTGTGGACAAATATCTGATAACCTGTGACATAATGCCTAAATTTATTCAAAGCATATACTACTGCAAGCAATTCCTTTTCTGTAACAGTATAGTTGAGCTCAGGACCTTGAAGGTTTTTGCTGATAAAGTAGATAGCATGCTCAATTGAATTTTCTTTTTGACTTAAAACTGCTCCTATACCAAAATCAGACGCATCAGCATGTATGTGAAAAGGAAGGTTCCATTTTGGACCTTGAAGAACAGGGGTTTTGGTAAGCAAGTCCTTTAGCTGCAGGAAGGATTTTTCACAGGCCTCGGTCCACTCAAATTGGGAATCCTTTGTTAACAAAGCATAAAGTGGACTGGCAATTTTACTAAAGTCTTTTATAAACCTTCTATAATACCCTGCATGACCAAGAAAACTTCTAACATCTTTTTGTTTTGCAGGAGTTTGTAAATTTTGAATAACTTCAATTTTAGCAGGGTCAACCTGAATTCCATTCTTTGAAATATGATGACCTAGAACAATACCTTCTTCCATCATTAGAAAGCACTTTTCACTGTTTAGAGACAAATTTTGCTCTCTACACCTTTTTAATACTTTTTCTAAGTTCACCAGTGCTTCTTCAAATGTGACTCCATATGTAGTGAAATCATCCATATAAATCTCCATACATTCATGAGATATGTCAGCAAATATACTAATGACTGCTCTCTGAAATGTTGCTGGTGCATTGCATAAGCCAAAAGGCAAGACCGAATAAGCAAATGTTCCCCATGGACAGATAAAAGTGGTCTTGTCTTGATCTTCAGGGGTAATTTTTATCTGATTGTACCCACTGTAACCATCTAAGAAGGAAAAATATCTTTTACCAGACAGTGAATCTAGTACTTGGTCTACAAAAGGTAATGGAAAATGATCTTTCTTAGTGGCATTGTTCAACTCTCTGTAATCTACACATAATCTCCATTTTCGTCCTTTCTTGGGGACAATGACTAATGGAGAAACCCATTGGCTGTCAGAAATTGGGTAAATAAAATCAGCATCAAGCAACTTTTGAAGTTCATTTTTCATTATTTCTCTAAGTGCTGGATTTACTCTTCTCTGAGGTTGTCTAACTGGTGAACAATCTTCTTTGATATATATCCTATGAGTATAGACTCGAGGACCTATTCCTTGCATGTCCCCATATTCCCATGCAAAAGCTTTATGCTATTTTTGTAGTATTTTTAATAAGTTATCCTCTTGAGACTGAGACAACTTGCTATTAACATTCAAACAATGATTTGGAGACAATTCTATCTGCTTAATGAGATTACTCATAGAATCAATGGGTAATGTTTGTACCTCTTGTGGAAGCAAGTTATGAAAAATTGTCAGAAGTCTAGGCAATGAACTCTCGGAATCTAGCTGTTGCAGGAAACATTGATGCTGACTGTCACTTGGATCAGATAAACTATCTGCATCAAGATTGAATTGCAGAATTTGAAGAAGCAAAGCATCTTCACTTTGAAGTTGAGAGAATGGATCATTTTGAAGCATCATCAATTGAGCCAAAGAATTGGCTTCTTCAGTTTCTTCTCCCACATCTGGCCAAACAGGTTGGGACAAATTTGGTTGAGGTTTAGCAGGCGGATACAAAACCAATTTCTTTGTGGACTTCCCATCAGAAATGGTCATATCTCTAGAACGCCATCCTATAAAAGCATCAGCAGTTGCTAACCATGGCCTACCAAGGATAACTGGATACCCTCCTAAAGTTGCCTTAACTGATAATATTGTAAAATCAGCAGGATACTCCCAAGATTCAAGAGTGACAATTACATCTTCTATCATCCCATCAGGTTTGACAGTGGAGCTGTCTGCAAGTTGCAGAACTGTGGGTGTAGACCTAATGTTTGAAATATTCAAGGAGTCCATACTATGCTTTGTCATTACATTAATGGCAGCTCCTAAATCAATCAAAACATTTTTTACAACTTGGCCATTTATATGTATCTGTACTACAGGGCTTCCAGGGTCAATGTACTTTGGAATGACTACATTTCCCAACATTATATCAGCCAAATTCCCTAAAACATGAATTGTTTGGGGATCCTTTTTCTTTCGTCCAGGCTTCTTCAAACAGGCTTCTTTAATAGTTTTTCCAAAAATGGGAACATCTTTAATAGCCTGAAACAAAGGGATTTGAATTTGCACATTCTTGAGCTGATCTAGAATATCAAAAGTGGGTTCTTCCATGAGTTTAGATTCAGTACTTTGTAACCTCTGAGGAAAAGGTGGTTTATCTTGTCTCTGTAGAATAGGTTCCATAGAAACTGTATCGGGTATAGGCATGTGTTTAGTGGAAACAACAGGTGCATTAGATCCTTCAAAGGGTGAATCAGATATTTCTGTAATCAGAGGTGGTTTGGGAGCAGGTAAAATAGTTTCAGACCTCAGATGGATGTCATTAACATTTAAGGCATAAGCTTGATATTGGTTGGCTTTAGAAATATACATAGGCTGTTGAGGCTGCAGCTGTTGCTTATTACTGGGATTAGGCAACGGCTGGGCAGGCATAGGCGTTTGCTTTGGAGGTCCAGGATTTGTGGTAGTTGCTGCAGGAGGTGGCATAAGGGCCTGTTGTTGTGGCTGTGGAGGCTGCAGGAACCCAGGAGACTGGTTTTTCCATTGTTGAGGACCTCTCCATTGAGGATTTTGCTGCCAATTTCCTGAAGGTGGGGTCCATTGACCTTGTGGCTGCTGCCAACCTCCTTGAGGAGATTGCCACTGTGGGGTTTGATAATTAGGTCAGCTTGGTTGAGGCGGATTCCATGGCGGTGGTGGTCCATATGCTTGTTGCCATTGGTTATTATAGCCAGAATAGGAATTACCAAAAGTTAAAGGTCTTGAGGCATACCTTGCCTTTGGGCCCATGGTCTCCTTTGTGCAACAAAGAACACTTGATCATCATCACCTTCCACTAGTTTGAAATCAGTAGGCAGTTGTCTGGCTTCCAGATTAGCCACCATCTTGCATCTGCAATCACGCTTCTTTTGTCTACAGTAGGGACAGAACTCAGCCAAAGCTACCTTGTGTAGCCATATTATTAATGATGTCCTGCTTGAAATTAGATAGCAGATTTGTGATCTCCATTCGGGAAACTCCACCAGAAGAAGACTTCCCCACTAAAGCATGATGACCTCAACCTTTCTTAACTATTGCTCGAGAGTAGTTAAGGCATATCTTCTGTATATCATCCCAAGGCAGTTGAGTTATATCACCTCCTCCCATTAGGTCCAGGGCGTCAATACAGGCATCATTGATTCCCCTTAGAAAGAGTAGTTTCTGAGAGTCCTCGTTAAGAGTATGGTTTGAGTTTATTTTTAATGAAAACAAAAACCTTCAAATATAATCTTCCAGACTTTCATCCTCCTTCTGCTGAATTCGGAATATGTCATCACCTTTGCTGGCACTCTTACAATATTCCTTATACTTTTCAAGGAATTTCGTCTGCATGGCTACCCAACTATTTACAACGGCTCTTCCCAGACTCATGAACCATCTGAGAGCTCCCTCCTTCAAAGTGGAAGGAAATAGCTTCAGTTTATGTACATCAGTGTTGTAGTCATAACTGCGACAGAGGACATCAAATTCAAACATAAAGGTTTCTGGGTCTTCTGTGACTAGGCCATAAAACTTTGGAAGCAAGGAAGAGGGGATGTTTTTAAGATTATCAGTATCTTGTTGGGGAACAATGGGAAACTCAAATGCAGGAGGTGGATTATTAGGTGGATTATTTGCCATGTCTGGGTGCTGGAATAGCAGAGCAAATGGATTTTCCTTAGGTTCGTTATCAGCTGGGTCAAATGGATAGTTAAATAAATAGATTTTCAGGGAGGAACCTTCCCAGTCGTCTCTTCTTCTTCTATGCATGCAATATGGTGAATAGCGGCTTGAAAGATTTTGAAATTTTTGACTAACAGACTAAACTAATGCTGAAAATGACTTTGTCGACTCCTAGTTAGATGCCATCCCCGGCAACGGCGCCAAAAATGGCTCGCACTCACAAAAGGATATGAATATCACAGTGAAACTTTCCTAGGAATTGGACATTCCGACAGGTGACTAATATCTTTCTGTGGACGTTCATTTACTTGTCAAACCAGGGGACGTAGACTTTAAATGGCGTAGCAAAATATATGCACTAGGAATTTGTTTTGGTCAAATCTTAGCAAAAATACATACTGGAAAGAAATTCTATCTAAGCTATAGAATGGTAATGCAGAATTCTTTAACTCAACTATGCTTGATTAAAACAGAAACTGTAACAGCTACGACTGAAGCACAAACCATGAACTGGCCTTATGCTACAGGAACAGTCACAGGGATGGACTCTCTATGCTGCAGGAGCAGTGTAAGACTGAGTTTGCGTAAAAACTTCAAAAGATGAAAGCTAACTGGATATCAGCAGAAAAGAACATCTAACTAATTAACTACAGATACTTACTAAGTGGGCCCCCTTAGCAAGCATCTACTGATTACACAGATGCTGAACTCAGAACTTCATCGATCTTTATTCATGAAAACAGAATGAAATACATTGTCTTGTTAGTGTGAAAACTAACAACAAACTCTGCTTCTGGTCAAACAGATTCTGTCTTTCATTATCATACTGATTCTTACATGATCTCTGCTACTCTATTTCTATCTTACTTCAAAATCATCTATTACTCATTCTATTCCTCTTCTATCACTACCTCGCGCAGGAGGAGTATCTTATTTTTAAATTAAAAGAACAACTAACTAACTAACTTCATCAAAGAAAGACGTGGAAGCAAAGTATATCCCTGAATCAAGGAACAAACTTCATAAATGAATTTATGTGTTCAACCCGATTCAGAGAGAATCTAGTGCTCCACTCTCTCCAGATTGACTTTCCATTAAAAATCTTTCCAAATCAGTTTCGGTCAAAGAGTCTTTGGCGGAGCTTCCTCAAAGTCGTGCAGGAAATGGGCTTTACTGCAAGGCGGAGATCGACTGTGCTTGAATCGATCATTCTTCAACAACCTGCGAAACAAAAGGTAACAGCCGCGCAAGAAGAGGCATATGGTACATACACGATATCTATTCATTAATCACACATTTCAAATCTACTTCACCATTCAAAAATTGTATACGATATACCAGCCATTTTTGGGAGTCAACAGGGCAATAAATGCAATCAAGTCAACACAATAGGCTGGAGGAATATTAAAGTGTCTTGCTACAGGATATCCCCATAAAAGGTTTCATCAAAGTTTAAACAGCCATGAAATAGCAAAAATGAAATCATTTAAAAGTTTATCATAACGTTAAATTATGAGCATATTTTAGGCTCATCAGCGGATTCCATAAAATCAAAGGCCATACCACAAATAGTTGCATGAGATTGAAAAAAATCATTCAAGATCTCATCGATAAAAGAATTGTAAACATGGAATAGCCTACAGGAAAGCAAGATCTTAAGATATACATGAATCTGATGCCTAATCATGACAATAAAGGGAATAGCAATGATAAAGGGAAAGGCACCCACTCAAACGTAAATAATGTGTATGAAACAGTCGTAGCCTAACTCAATGAAAACTGGATGGTCATCACCATTAAAGGCATCCATGTTGATTGTGGAGTCACCACAAGAGGCGGATAAGTTACCATTGCAGGATCATCGCATCCAAACAGAGTCTGTGCACCTAGATCTGTTCTTAATGGCTATAATGTCCTAGACCAACTAAAGAGAACACCAACACAAATCTCCATCATGGAGTTGCTAAAAATCTCATCTGCCCATAGGAAAATCCTTGAAGAAGCATTCGCCTCATCCACTGTCCCCGTAGATATTGATGCAAAGCAATTCCAAGCTATGGTCAAAAATATCATTACACCTAATCTTCTCACATTCTCTGACGAGGATTTCCCCGCTCAACCATCTCACAATTGTGCACTTCACATAGAAGTCATAGTACACAAGAGAAAAGTCAAAAGGGTCTTGGTGGATGGATGTGCAGGTTTGAATATTTGTTCTCTCAACCTCATCAAGAAATTGAAAATCCCAGAGGATTTTATTGACAAAGGAAAGGGTATCACAATAATAGAATATGATGATCAAGAAAGAGTGTCCCAAAGCACGATCAAACTCCCTATTCAAGTAGGACCAGCTCTCATGGAAACCAATTCTCAAGTCTTGGACCTTGACTTACCATATAACATCCTTCTAGGACGTCCATGGATTCATAGAATGAAGGAAGTAGCATCAACTTTCCATCAATGTGTGAAATTCACACATGAGGGACAAGAAGTTACCATCCACAGAGGAGACCCCGCATATCATGTTCTATGCAGAATCATTGCTATTAGAAGAGCAAGAGCTCCTAGCAGCCTTCTTAAGGGAAAGATAGATAAAATTCGCATGGAGTTATGTTAACATGCCAGGACTTGATCCAAAGACCGTGGTTCACCACTTAGCAGTGTATCCAGAAGCAAAGCCTGTCAAACAAAAGCTTCAAAAAATACACTCTCAAATTTCCCTATTAGTCAAGATGGAGCTAAAGAAGCTATTAGATGCAAGATTCATCTGACCAATAGACTATCCATAATGGGTATCAAACTTGGTAACTATTTCAAAACCCAACTGAAATATCAGAATCTGCACAGACTTCAGAGATTTGAACAAGGCACATCCAAAAGATGACTTCTCGCTTCCCAACATCGACATGATAGTAGACATGACAGTGGGACATGAGATGTTGTCACTAATGGACAGATTCTCAGGATACAATCAGATCATGATAGCTAAAGAGGACCAACATAAAACGGCTTTCACTTTCCCATGGGGGACATACTGTTGGAACATGATGCTATTCGGCTTAAAGAATGCAGGAGCAACATATCAAAGGGCTATGACATTGATATTTCATGACATATTCCATAAGATAGTTGAAGACTATGTTGACGACATTCTAGCCAAGTCCAGAAAGAGAAAAGATCACATAGCAACCCTAGGTGCCATCTTTCACAAAGTGGAGGAGTACAAGGTCAGAGTAAACCCAAAGAAGTGTGTCTTTGGCGTACAATCGAGAAAGCTCCTAGGATATATAGTGTCAATGAGGGGTATCGAGGTAGATCCAACAAAGGTAAAAGCAATCCTCGAGATGGAGGCACTGAAAACATTAAAGCAACTAAGAGGTCTACAAGGTAGATTCCAATCCATTAGAAGATTCATGGCACAACTGGCGGACAAACAGAACCCATATTCTCATCTACACCACAAGGGAGTAGCGTACAAATGGGATACCAAGTGTGAAGAGGCATTCAACAAAATCAAGGAATACCTACTGACACCACCAGTCTTGATGCCACCAATCCCAAGAAAACCATTGATTTCATACGTGTCAGCAACAACAGCAGCCCTTATAGCTCTCTTAGCCTAGCATGATGAAAAAAAAATAGAAAGGGCTATCTACTACATCAGTAGAACAATGGTTGGGCATGAGCTAAATTATTCATTCATAGAGAAAGCATGCCTAGCGGTAGTGTTTGCGTCAACCCACATAAATTTTGGTTTCTCTTGAGCTTCAAAAAACCATCATTGCCTTCCTAGTCGTTTTCTCAGTCTTTACTCTATTCTTCTTTAATCTTCCTATTCCTTGACGAGCAGGCGGGATGTGACACAATCATAGCTCATAGCGCACTTATGATAAAAAGAACTCTAATTAATGGATTGTAGTAGATATACACAAGAGAAATTATCCTCTAGCTAAAACTACTAATAATGGAAGCAAGATGATTTTTTGATGTGATGATAAATAGGATAAAAATAATTTTAAAGGTGTGTAATTAATTTAGATTTAGAGGAGTTTTATATGGTTTAGAAAAATTAAGATAAGTTTTGAGATAGATGAGTTATATTTTAGATGAATCTTATGAGCTCATTATGAGAACCTAGGGTTTAATGGTCTATTGTTTGGGCCCCCTAGATGTCTAACCTTGTTTATCAACTAAAAAAATCTTAAATAAAAATTAAAAAAGTATTTATTCATGGTATAGGAAAATTCACTGCCAACAATTCAATTTAGGCGGGAAAATTTATGGCCATGAAAAAATTCACCCATGAAAATTTGTGCGCTGAATTGTTCGAGGTGAGTTTTCCATGGAGTGAATTTTTCATGGCGGTGAATTGTTGGCAGTGAATTTTCCCGCGGTGAATTGCTAGTGGTGAATTTTCCCAAAACCGTTTATATAACATACAATAAACAATAACAATTCATATATTCACTTATCTTATCAAATAATTACACTCTCAAATAATATTTTAAAATCATAGTTATCAAGAAATTGTAGAATATAGTAGCCTAGGTATCCACCAAGTTCGTTATTGGTTGTTCCATGGATAGTTTCACATGAAGTGTAATTTCATGCATTTGGATATTTGTTTGATTGCTAGAGTTAAAAATTATATATGTTAACTGTTAAGAATATAATAGCCTATCTTCAAATTAGTTGTTAGCAATT
>VDFB02295553.1:0-21213 GCA_007258455.2 Sequoia sempervirens
GAAATTTATAATATCCTCATCATTATGGAATGTAGGAATATGGATAGGTGCATCAATGTCCCAATCAATAAGTTCTGGATAAACTAAAGGCATAGGATCATTAGGTTGGGTAAGGTCTTGAATTGTCAAAGTCATGATATGGTTATCATCCTCATGGTAGACAAGGTCTATGATGGCATTCTCCTGTTGATTGTCAATCTCGTTAGAATCTGATTCTTCCTCACTTGAGTCATGATTGCTTTGCAAAACATAATCAAGTGGAGGCCTTGAGCCTTCTCCTTGTATAAGAACAGGTGCATATTTGTGTATGGTATCAACTTGTTTTTCTCTCCAAAATTCATCATTATAAATGGTGTCCCATTCATATTCATTAGAATCAGTATCTGAACTATTCTACAATTGAAAAACTGATTCATGAGGTTTATCTGACATTGATCCTCCTTCATAAGTTGATTGTGCTTGCTGTGAAGTAGATTCTTCTTTATCTTTACCATATCCAAGTCCTATTTTATCACTTGAATGATTTGAAATAGGTTGAATTGGTTCCACAATTCCTTCTCTTCTTTTTCCTATAGGACCATTTCCTTCATAGCCCATTTTCTGTATGATAGCGTACCCCTTACCATATTGTTCTATAGGTAACTTAATGTGCAAGAGAGAGTCATCTTCATCTTTGTATAGCCAATTTAGGATGTCCCTATCTTCAACTTCTTCTTCAGTGGTATTAGCTTTAATGAATTTTCCATCAAACTTTGTGATTGGCACAGAAGCTTGAGATGTAGAAGCTATTGCAATCTTTTGATTTGATAAAGTTGGCAAACCATGTGATCTTGGAGAAGGAGGTAAAGTAGAAAGAGATAATGAATATTCACCTACCCCTTTGTCTTTGAACTTCAGCTTAGTATCAAGATTCTTTGTCAATTCTTGCAATTGGACTTGTAAATTGGAAGAAGAAATAGCAAGAGCTTCCCTATTGTGTGGCACAAAGACATCTTGAGTTACTCGAAGATTTGAACAAGTTTGGGTACTATTGTAATCAGCTTGTATAGTTATTTCCTGTCCATCATATGGAAACTTGATACATTGATGATACGTTGATGGTACTGCTTGTATATCATGAATCCATGGATGAACCAAAAGTATGTTATAAGAAAGATCCCGATCTAGAACTTGACAAAATGTGTTCTTCACAACAAGTCCCACTCTGATAGGCAGCAATATTAATCCTTTAGAAGCTCTTTCTTCATCATCATATGCCTTGATAGTTATTTTCCTTCGTGAATCAATTTCATTTTCTGATATTCCCAAGGCATTTATTAACTTTAAAGTACAAATATTCAAACCGGCTCCTCCATCTATTAAGACACATCTAATTCGATGTTTATGGATCGTGACTTCAAGATAGAGCGAGGAATTATGTGGATGTGTCATAGAGGCATCATCTTTGTCAGAAAATGAAAGACAAGTGGGGGAAGACAAATGTCCCACCATGGCTTGAAATCTGTTTACATCTAGATCAGTGTCAACAGTTGTGTTTACGAGAGCTTCTTCTAAAATATTCTTATGTATGGGAGATATTTTGAGAAGTTCAAGGATGGAGATTTGAGCTGATGTTTTTCTCAGTTGATCAACCGGATCATACTGACTTGGAGGAGAAATAGTTGTTTTAGATGAACTTCCTTTTAGAACAACCTTTGCTTGTCCTCTTGTCGTCACATTAACATGTTGATATTCTTGTTTTCCCTTGATTTTGATAACATTAACCCGTTGATCATCTGCATAGATGTGACGGATTATATTGTCTTCAACATTATGTACACTTTTAGCTTTTGTATCTGATGTTTCTCCCTTTTGATAGTTTGGTAAAGGATCTTTGAATGCTTGATGATCGTCATTGGTATGATGTCCTTCGATTGTAATAGTGCCATTGTCAATTAAATCTTGTACAAGATTTTTCAAAGCTTGACAATTATTCGTTCTATGACCTTTACATTTATGATAATTGCAATAATATGAGTCATTCCATGATGGTGGTTTGACTCGTGGCTCATAATCTCTTTGTGGTGGTAAGGTAATAACCTTATTGTCAAGAAGCTCCTTGAGAGCGGACTCAAGAGATTGACCCAAAGCGGTAAAATTCTGTCGATTTGAAAAGAATGGAGGTCTGGATGGATTTGATGTTTGGGTATTACCAAGATTGTTATTGAAATTACCACGATTTTGATTAGTATTTTGATTGGTCATGGTTTCTTGCTTAGAGGTTTTCCCTTGTTGATTGTTGTTTCCTTGTTGATTGGTTCGTGGAGCACTTGATAGATTGAAAACAGATGGTCTAGTTCGTAGATTATTTGCATCTACTATACCATCATTGAAAACATTTTTGTTTCTGTTCCAAAACCTTGTTTTATCATTATTGTTTTGATTTGATGTACTTGGATTATCAATTTTTATCACTCCTCGTTTAACCAAGGCCCCTTCAATTGTGATTGCATTTTCAATCAATTTTTCAAAGTTATGAGGACAATGAAGATTAAGCCTATAACTTAATTCTGGATGTAAGCCATTGATGAAGATATCCATCTTTTCCTTTTCAGGAATAGGACGGGAATATCGTGCAAATAACCTTCTCCACCTTTGCAAGAATGTAGTGAAGGTTTCTCCTACTTTTTGTTTCACTTTACAAAGATCAAGCATTGTTATCAGATGTTGAATGTTGTAGGCATATTGTGATATAAACTGATTTATTAACTCCTCAAAAGTTTTGATGGGTGGAGTGATTTTTGAAAGCCACTCCATAGATTGTACACCTAGACTTCGTGGAAATAATCGCATTAAGTAGGTATCGTCATAGGCGAATTCTAGACTCATATTTCGAAAATCCCTCACATGGTCAATGGGATCAGTTTTTCCATTATATCTATCATACTTAGGGATTTCGCAATGTTTTGGAAATGGGATCATTTGAAGACTCCTATCAAATGGATAAGGAGATATGTCTTCCAAAACATATTTCTTTGTTGTACCTCCTTGCATTTCCTTTATTTGCCCTTGTAGTTCTTTTATTTGTTGATTAAGAGCACTAAAGTCATTAGGAGGAGTTTCAGGACTTTGTTTAATCCCCTCTAAGTCAAAATTGTGAGGTAACTTAGCTCCTTGATTAGCTAATGAAAGAAAGTATCGTTCTTTGTTTCGTTCTAAAATCTTTTCCATAAGAGTATGGAATTGGGGATCTTGTTCTGCTTCTTGAAGCTTTTCATCTGTTAAATCATCAAGATTAAACGTTTCTTCTTCTTTTTCATTGCGGTCACCCATTTTACTTGTAGTGGTTTCTCCCTCATCTTTTTCCATTTGTTTTTGAGATCTCGTGAAGATAGGCATAGGTTTTGTTCCAAGTTCTACTTGCTTTTGATCAAAAGAGTGAAATAGTGCAATTTATGTGATATATATGAAAGTCAGGATAGAATGAAAATTCTATGACTTACACAAAATTTCTAACCTTTTAGCTTGTGTTGTTCCCTAAGTGAAAGGATGAAAATCCAGAAGGAATTTACAAAAGATCAAGCAGCGATGATTTTCACTCTTTATGAAGTTTTGATCATAGCTTTGTAAAAGAATGGATTTTATTATGGATGCCTAATGTATTCTAAGTTCTCTATTGCAAAATTTGATTTGGATGAGTAGAATATTCAATTGCAGGTTGGGGAATATAACAGAATCGAATGTGTTGACTATGGTTATGCCTTTAAGAAAGGGCTCTTCTTTGAAAGTAAGCTTGCAAATACAAAGGTTCTATAGCATAATCATCTGAAAGACCTCTAATACAATCATGATACCTATGAAGAAATGTTCTATATTTGAGTAAAACTTTTCGGCTTTGATACAAGAATCGTTGCTTCTTCAATAGTTTCTTGTGATTGAGGGGTTTCTTTGGCTTTTTAATCCTTTTGAAAATAGATTTCTTTATAAACATTATGGATTTTCAATCTCGTAACATGAGATTAATCAATGTGATAGTGAGTGTTGGATGATCTTATCTGAATTAGTGTATTGACAACACATCAAACAAGTTGTAAAATCTCATTATTTTAAGTCCCATAAGCAAAACATCAAGTATAATCCAAATGTTGTTCAAAAATTGTTTAACCGGTTTTATTACTACGATAAGCACTTTAAACAGACTCACTTTAATTCTCAAGTGGTGGTCATCATAGTAATCACAGCTCACATCTTAAAACTGTGTCGACTCACACAACCATGTCACCCTCGAAAGGGCGCCCATGTTTTTGTCTTTTCCAGGTGCATACTCAGAGTGACGGAAGTGGATACTGGATCCCCTAAGCAAACAATCCTTGGCAGTTATATGGTGAGTATCTTGGGGGTAGATTCTTCTCTCCCCTGCACTGTGATTAATATGATGTTCGGAAACTGACTTCGGTTGGATACTACACTAAGTTCGTAGTAAGGGTTTCCGTTCAGTGTGGCAAATGATAGACTCCCTCGAGAGACCTCCCTACCTTTAGAACAAAGGCTTTGGGGATGGTTATCAATGCACACTACCGTCGAATGGGATTTTCATCAACCATCCACATTTGATTAGAGTGGGTTGGAAAACTTGGCTTTAGTTGTTCCCACTTAGGTCGTTCCCATAGGGTGAGTACTTTTTCCCACTACGAAAGGCCTTCTAAAAGGTGTTAATAAAACAGGAAATTGCATAAAGGGAAATAGGTGAGTTTGGCATTTTGATCACCCAGTTAAGGGGAGAGCATAGGCCTATCACCAAAAACAAAGCAATCATGGATTTATTTTAAGCCCAAGATAAAGATTTTCTATGCTAAGTGAAGATTTTGCTTCACACAAACACAAAATTCTTTTTAGCCCAAAATGAAGTGTGCAATGTCTATCCTAGGATTGCTTCATTTTAAATTAGATGTCTACCCTAGGATTGCTTCTTTTTAAGTTTAAAGTGTCTAATTCTAGGATCGCTTTCTCTCTTTCTTTTTTTTACTTTTAAAACTACTTAACCCATTCACAAGCTAAGGCTGATTCAGCTTAAACAGCTTTAAAACTTATAGATTACAATTCTAATCGAGATTTTCAAAATTTATGCTTATAAATGTACTTCTCTATAAGCTTCTACATAAATTAATATCATAGGAGCTGCAAGAATTCATACATAATCACAGTATATCAAATGTACTGCTAAAAGTTGCTACATGCCACAAAAGTTCCAGTACGCAATCGCGAAAAGTTCTCATGGGCTCTAAAATCCATCGTTCTGCCTAACCTGTATAATTATTCGAAATGTGTTTCTTGCGCTAATCTGCTGTTTTTGGCCATAACCTGTCAAAGAAAGCTACAAAAAGATGTGAGAAACATGGGCAAGAGCCCCACGGTGGGCGCCAAAAATGTGTATGTTAAAATATGTAATCTAAATGAAAACAAAAACATAATTAATGGAACATTATACTAAAGAAATTACTAATTGATTTAACTTCAAACAAAGAAATAAAAGTTCCTCAGAAGCGTTCCATCTTCCTCTATCTCCAGAGATTTGAAGCTGCTGCTCTCAGATTTGTGTAAGCTCAGCTTCTCCAAATGGCTGCTGTAGAATGAGTTATGCAAAAGGAAATTATATCCTATATGCTAGTGAATGTGAAAATGCTCACGGATATGGACAGGGGTTGTGGATTATGCACAAGGGTTGTAAATGGAAGATGCCATGATTCTATGCTATGATTCTATGCTATGCTATGCTATGAAACTTGAATACTGTGAATGCTAAAGCTTAATACAAATTAACTATAATTTTCTTACTAAAAGCTCCTATATGATTTGAAGTACCCGACAGTCTTATTTATAGATTTTTGCAGGCACAATCCTGGCTGGCAAGGATCAACGACTGTGAGATTGTCTGGTAGAATTGAAAGGTGAAAGATGGAGAGGTTGAGAAGAAGATGGAAGAGGTTGGGAGGTTGGAGAGAATAATGGATTCCTGTCTTCAACCCACGGGAACAAGCCTACACAGAAACAGAGAAAATTAATTTTTCTGTTTTGGCTATTTTGCTTCCACGGCTGTTGAAGATAATCCCCAAATTAAATAAATAAATAAATTTATTTAATTTCATTTATTGAGTTTGATTTTTGATATTTAGAACTATGAAAGATTTAATTAAATATTTTGGAATATTTAATTATAATGTGACTTTAGAAGAATTAATTAAATATTTTAGAAATATTTAATTGTATTATGGATATTAGAAGAATTTAATTAAATATTTTGAATATTTAATTATTATGATATTAGAAGAATTTAATTAGAAGAAAGAAAAGGAAATAATTTAAAAGAGAGGAAATATTTAATCTTTATTCGAATTAAATATCCAAGCCAAGATTATTGATAATTAATATAAATAAATCATAATGTTTATTTAATTAATTAAGAAATGAATAAGAAAAGATGATTAAATAAACTTATTTATTTAATCAAAATGAAAGAATGAACAATATAAATAAATTATTTAAATTTATTTATACGTAGATGAAATTCGGAGATTTAATTAAATATTAAGAATATTTAATTAATTACTGCATAAATGTGATGTGACCATTTTAGGTGTATACAACCCCTTTCACCAAATTGCTCCATAAATGCAACCATGAAACTATTCCATGAAGGTACAAAACATATTGGTAAATATGAAAACCAATCTCTTGCATTTTCCTTCAAAGACCGAGCAAAAATTTTCATGACAACATCCTCATGGTCTATTTCAAAATCATCCATCAAATCTATGAAAGCTGACTCAGATTTTTACCATGTAAATTTTGGTAAATTTTTCCTAATATCATCAGGAATTTTATTAGGGAAACCTTTAATACCACCAAAACTTAATGGCTTATATCTCTCAATAGAGAACTTCCTCTGAGGGTACTCTAGGAGTTGCATACCCGACATATTTTTACTTGATGATTTACTAGAAAATGCTGGGGAATAGAATATTTCTCTTGTATATTTATTCATTCTTCAAATATTAACTACCTCACCATGATTATAAAGCTACAAAACTCAATTATACTCATTCCTTAAAACTTTCTAAAAGGAAAATTATAGAAATAATCACACTTCTTCCATCCCATTTAGATACTATAAATTTCAGCTCAGAAGTATGTAAAATGACTGTCACTATTCCCTTCCCTAATGCTTTAACTCACTTAATTGGGAATAAAGTATTTCTTCCATATCTCTAAAAAATGGATTTCTTACAAATTTATTTCTTCTTACAAATCAAAATAGGGGAAAATACCTAGATATATTTGTAGATATCACACTTTATTAGGTTCTTTGCATAGAGTTGCCACCTCCTTTGTAGAGGATCAAACTTCAACAATATGAAGCAACTTTTCACTGGTTGATTTCACTTTAGGAGTCCTTTTCTTCCAACAATTTTTTACTGGTACATAGTTCTTCGAAGTCACCACCCACTTTTAGTGAATACTTTAATTTAGAACCTGCATGACTCTATAAAGGAAAAATGATCTACTACAAAGGTTTTCTCAAATAAATCCCCAACGAAGTCACTATTTCTATTGGTTATTTTTTATGAACTAAACTTAATCTCATCCCTTACCTATGAATCTTCCAGAACTCAATTATTAGTAAGGGTGAGGATTGGCTAACAGCTAAGTGAGGCATTAAAAAATGCACTTCTCTTTAGGATCTGTGAAACATATGAGGGTAATCCTATTTATGCTCATAATATCCCTACTTGATCAAGAGCATTTCCATACACAAATGTATTCATTAGGTAGTGCAAATAAAAAAATATCATCAAAGGCTTGGCAGACCTCTTACAATATTTCTATTTATTGTGTGGAATATGGTACTATTGAAGGTTGGTATGGTGTGATTTAAAATATTTTATGAATTCATTCACATTCCAAATCTCTAGCTAGGTTCAACACTAGCTCAATCAATCACAAGATAAGCTAACAAAAAGACCAGTGCCTAGTCTAAGGGAAAAAATGAGTTATACTTTGCAATCAATCAGTAATAAAACTATAATTTAAAGTCAGTAATCAGGGGACTATTGGCATGCTACTTTGTGGCATCAGACTCATTGTGTTTTAAAACATTGCCTCCTTACTAAATCCTATATTATTTTCCCACAAACCAATGACCCTATTTTATCATTAAATCAACTCATTGAATTGAAGCATAAACAAACCCATTCATTCAGTGCAAATGACAAAAGAAAAATTAAATTATAATTAACAATTTCATTCGTAATTTGCAAGGAAAATACACAGGAGAGCACATGTTTTACAAATAGTAATTTCTTTCATTGCTAATATTTCTTTGTAAAACCATTTTAAGATTAACATACATTATGAATAATACCCTATACTTTCTGCTAATATATTCATCAACTTATCTATTTACATTCTATTGCTCTCTTATCATAGCCTTTTCCTAGACCTTTCTTAGACTCAAATTTTCTTGAACTCTCTTTTAGCCATGAAATCCCCTTTATAAATAGGGGAACAACAAGCATCCAACTGAGTTAAAGTCACATTTCATTTCATTTCAAAACCTAATTTCAATTGATTTTGAGAAACTCCCCATGTGGATTTATGCAATCATTTGAGAGCAAGGGAAGACAAAAGACAAAATTTAGGCACGTGGTACCGTTAGTTATTGTTGCTAGGTCCATGTCGAACAAAATATTATGTATCATACTAGTTGAAGGACTGCCACTTCAACATGGAAGAGTAAAATACCAAAACCACAAACACATTGAAAAGAATGCTTCCCATGCAAAGACCACGGTATCATCAAAAATAAAAACAAGGAGAAAACTCTATTCTAAGTCATCAACATCAGAGTATTCTCAATCACTCCTTATTCATGATGAAATTGGAGGAACCATCACCACATCCTCATCAAATCCTTCATATGGCACCAGAGAGTGAAGATACTGGCCATATCCTAAATCAGTGTCACCTCTAGCATCAAAGGACTATTAGAGAACACAATGAGAGAATTATGTTTTTCCTAAGCAGACCTTATGACTCTTGTCTCTTTTCTTGGCATTCTTCGAAAGCTTAACCAACTCCTTGCATTAAAACTTGACCAATTCCTCTCAAATGGTCATGTTCCTTAAGTTCTAAGTACTCAGGACAATTTTTTTCTTCTTATGACCATGGGCACTACTCTTACCCTTTGAAACCTCAGGAGTTGTTGAGAATTCTTGCTTAGCTATAGACAAATCCTCATAACACTCAGACACATTAAGTCAACTATACTCCTAGCTGGTTGAATTGACACACCAGAATTTCCCATCTTGTAGAACAAGGGGTGAAAACTAGAAAGTCTAAATTGAGCAAAAATTGACAACTTAAAAGCCTCTGAATCAAATTTGCAAGTAAGCACACCCACAAATCCCGACAATCACAACCAGTCCCAGAAAAAGGAATTCCTAGGCAAACTAGAGTTGAATGATAGAGAGACCAATTGAAAAATAACTCACCCTAGACATGAACATTCAAATTTCAGCTCAGGGAAAATTAACACTCACACACTTCTTCAATAACTCACACCTCACATTCTTTGCAGACTAAAAATGGTGAAAATGAACAACAAGAAATTTGCATTAAATAGATGATTTGGAGCATGCAACAATTAATGATTTAAAAAATCCTCATGCGAGGGAGTTGATAACTTAGCATCTCAGCTTTGAATCTGGGTCGTCGATCTTTGAGGATTTAAACTTCATCCATGGTGATCATGAGCATCATTTTTTGGCCTTTAGCAACTTGTTCCTAGAAAACAACGATACCACCTCAAATGCTGCCATGCTTTCCATTTATCTTCATTAATCATACACGATTTGATAATTAGCATGTATTTCCAACTCAATCCATGCTCCTTCATTAATATTGGTGACGTACACAAAACTAGCATTTGAAGAGAATAGTTGCTTATACACTTCATCGCTCATCGCATACCTACCCCAAATTCTAGGGTTCAATTAGCGATGAGAGTATTGTCATGATGAAGTTCAATACATTGGATCATCTTGCTTTAAAATCACATTAATGATTCTCCACTTCTTGTGCTACTTTCTCCTTTTCTTTATATGATTTCCTCAGGCCACTACCACATTGCCTTTTTAGTCAATAGTTGTTACCTATCTCTGAAACATCTCATTCTTCACCAATTTTATCAACGATGCAAGCATCCAAGCGATGAAATATTAGCCCTTAGATCTATGGCCCATCCTTGATCATGCTCACCTTCCCATCACACATCACTAATTCATACTTCGAACTATGGATTGCATTAGTGACAGGAGATAAGGTGAAGAGGCCAGATTAAGATGCATACATCTGCATGAGAATCAATGATACGAAAGACATCGCACATAAGATATATTCAAATTAGTGAAAGAAACTTGAACAAGTAACTCCATCACTCATCACTATTTTGAAGCTTAAGCTTTGGAATGAATCCATAATGAGTGATAAAAGAAAATAGAAAAGCTCTAGGGCCATCACTCATCACTAATTCTCCTCATATAGTTTGAAAGCAATTAGTGATGAGAGATCCTAGTGATTTGCATTGCATATATTGCTAATACAAAATTTGACATTCAAAACTAATCTGCGATGCGAGAAACACATGAGATACCACATATTGCTCATTGCTATTTGAAAACTTACAAATACATAACCATCCGTGATGAGAGATAAAGGAAAAATAATAGGCCTAAAGGTCATTTCCAATCACTAATATAATATTAAAAAAGTCATTAGTGATAGTAAAGGCCAAAAAGGATCTTTACTCAACCTTACATAAAAATAAGAAACTTTGACCTAAGCATAAGGGACCGATTACTCCACGATCGCCAAGGACATAAGATGTTTTAATATGAACGATAGTGCGCAACAGGAGGTCAACAATGAAATAGAACATTGCAAGCATTTAGAGCTAAGGGTTTCTTAAGGATGGATTCCAAGCTAACACAAAAACCCTTCAACAATGATGACAAGTAGAACCCTAAGCCTTCAAATGCCACTTAGTATTCAAAATGTGATAAGATTTTGAGATGGAACATAAAAAAAAATTGCAAGTTCCATCACACCACCAAGCTAGGGCTTGGAAATATAAGTAACATGCAAGATCTAATTATGAAACTTAATGATATCGCAAAGATTCACTAAATAACCTAGAAATGAATGCAAAGAAAAATATAAAATTGGAAAAGTATAGAGGGGCACCTTGAAATCTATAGAAGCTTAAATGGAGACCTGAAATGTTGAAAAATATGAATTTAATGTCTATTGGGACTCATACACTAGTCTGGGTGATTTAGTCTTGGATTAGGGTTTCTGGGTAGGAACATAAATCTGGCAGAGATAAGTCTAGAATTCCTAAAAGCTACAAATTTCATTGTACTAGGACTCATATGCTAGAAGTGGTGTATTAGTATTGCTTAGCCTTTTTAGAGGATTAGGATCTAAATTTTCTCTTCAACCTCAGCTCTATTTTCTCAACTTGATATCAGGATCTGAAATGTTGAATTCTACCCTATAGAAGTCTTTTAATGCTCTTCAAAATAAGGTGACAACTTGGAAAACTTTGCAAACTTGACAACTTCTTTCCAAACTTTTTATTTAGAAGGACATCAATCTAGATCTACTAATCACACACTAAAGAGAGGGAAAATTTTGTTTTGTTAGTAGAAAGGGGTTTTCCTTGGTCAAACCCCATTATGGTAATCAAAACTTGAAATAGAATGATATGGAAGGGAGGAATGATGAATGATAAAAATGCAATGTTGCAACTCACCAAACACTAGAATAAGATGCTACAAACATGTATGAAATGACTACAATGGATGTAGATCTTGACTCTTGCTTGAATGATATGTATCTTTTGACGTGAATGCTTGATTGAATAATGAAACCCTACATCACAAATGTTAGATAAAAAACAAACATGATGCATGATGACTTTGACATGATGCTTGATACTTGAATAATGCTCCAAAATTCTTGATAATCAACCCTTGAAGACTCTTGAATTCTCTTGTAAACTCTTGAATGTTCTTTTAAACTCTTTTCTATAATTCATGATACTCAAGTTGCTAGGTGAAAAATGAGTGAAATAACCTTGTATTTATACTTGTTTATGCTTAATTTCTCAAAATTACAACACTGCAAGATAACATTAGATCTAGGATAATAAAATCCCACCAAGAATTTGAATTTAATTTAATTTTAAGCCACATGAGACTCATACGCTAGAAGTGGCATATGAGTCCCATTAGGCTAAGCTATGGGACACATTTTTTAAAGAAATGCTTAGATTCATTTGAAATCGACATCGAGGCCCCAAAACATAGGTGGGACTCATATACCCAAGGTGGCATATGAGTCTCAGATCACTAAATGTAGGCCACACAATCCAAAAACATTAATTTTTGATTGGATGTTGGTAAATTTCAGGATTATCCTGGGAAAGATGCATTAATTAAGGCTTGTGGATGTAAAATAAGACCAAATAAGGCATGAAGAAGCCCAATTAATTAACGAAACCCTAGATAAGTGTGAGAGTGTAATACAACACTTTATGAGACCTTAAATAAGGCACAACTAGGTCCATTTAGTTTGCAAGGGCCCTAGAACTAATGTGAATGTGTTAAACACATTACAACACTAAATCAAGGCATCATTAAGCTCAATTTAACAAGTGGGATCCAAACAAGTGTGAAAATGTCACAAACGACATTTTTTGACACTACATAATTTACAATTAATACATGACTAATAAATGGGATTTGCAAAGTAATTTACTACTTAACCTAAGATTGATTTCATCACATTCATTCATCATATTCACTTACAATACAACAATGATAAAGACTTGTAGACAAATGAGTTTAACATTCTAGATACAAGGCTCAAGCTTGAATCAATTTTGGAACCAAGAAAACCATCTAAACACCAAGTTATTCCTAATCCTATAATTTTTTAAATAAAACACAAAATTTCAAGGGGAAATAGAAATATAGAATAATTATATATCATCTTGGTAGAAATATATTGATTTTCTAAGGAAAATAAATATAGTCAAACCAATTTATTCTTGACCATTCTTCACCCAAATAGAAAAACAAGATGGTGCAAACTCCTAAGAAAAAATTAACTAATACGAAGACAAGTGGGACACACCATCATATTGGGTGAAAGCACACTAGTGTATCCCTCTTTTCAACCCTATTGGACTACAATAATAATATTTTCTAGCATTCAACACATTTTCAGTCATATTAAATAAACCATCAAGAATTTAATGATGATGTAAAGTAGTGTTTTGTATCATATTGTCTATAGATTAAATTTATCATGTGTTTGTGTGGGGTAGTTTTTATTATATTATAGTGATATTTCACAATAAATTTTTTTACTGGAAATATTTTTTTTTTAAGATTTCTTATAATTAGATTAATAACTCATGGTGTAAAAGTATTTTTGATAATTTTTTATGGATTTTTTACAGATTAATGTGATATTTTGAGGCCACACCTGTATATTGATATCAAAAAGAGATTTTACATCGCCAACACCTGTATGGGTAGAATAGTTGGTGATAACATTTATAATATATAATCGAACTACTAAAATTAGCTCAAACACATAGTTTCATACCATATTTTTTTCTAATACTACCTAGCTTCGCCTACCATTATATCCTTCTACTTTCTACTATCCTATAAACTATATAAACTCAGACCAACACAACACAATATTTGAAGTTCTAAACTTTCCCCTCCTTGGCATCATCCTACTCATCTCCCCCTTCCTCCATTAGGGAAAATTTCCACATTCCATGTCTGGCAACCACACCTTCTATGCATCCTTTCAAGAAATTGATGCCTGACTATGTGTGGCTTCATTTCCTTGCCACATTCATGCCAGATCCGCAAACTATAAATTATTTTAGAGATTCATCCTCTCCAACACCCGACCTTAGCTACATCCTTCCATCTGATATCAATCCTCTTCTCAAGATCACACACTGTAGATACCTCTTCAAACCTCCACACTATTGTACCCACACCAATCTGACCATTATGGCCTCCACTAGTTGCTATGATTCAGTAACATCGAGTAGAATATCTAGAAACATGGATGCAATTTCTATGTTAATTTGATATTGCTCATTCTCATTCATATATTCATCACTAAGCACCATTCAAAATGCATGTGAAACCACCTCAGCGCTGGTCTTAAAAAATCCATTAGCCTCCTCTCAGAAATGTCACCAAAGAAATCCATCAACCACTTTCTTGACCTCAAATAGATGTAAGTATCCATGTTCTTCTCCACATGTTACATAGTATTGGTTCCCATCTATTTGCTACTAAAATATGTTGGGAATTATCATTCACAAGTTATTTGACTATATTTATCGTTCCATGAAGGTTTCCATCCCATCTAACTAATTTATGTGTGAAGGTTAGCCTATGATACTCCTTGAGATGACTTCAAAAAGCATGTCAATCCTCATTTGAAGTTGTCATGACCCCATTCCTTACAAAATTTGAGAACTCTTTTTGATTAGTAATTTAATAACTATAATTTCTAAAACAAAATAAAAAAATAAAAAAAATAAAATAATAAATAAACTATTCATAATGAATATGTGTGCAATGTTTTTCTCCTAGTCTAAGATGTAAAACGAAAATGAATGCAAACAAGGGAACACAACAACACCTCAAGATTGGCCTATTTGAACTTAAACAAAATGAAATACAAAACCAAGTATGTTACCTTGCCCAAGTTGATCAAATGGTTGGCCCTATTGATTCATTCAATTGTGTGCTCCTTTGGATGGAAAATAACATGCAAGTGAATGCAAAATGACGTGCATGAGATGAGGGATATGTTGTGCAATTTTTTGTACATGCCCCGCTGAAAGTAAGGACCCTCTTTTTCTTTTACATTTGTGCTTTTGGCCCTTTGATTTTGAGGAGTTGCATGTTGAAAATTGCCTTGACATGTCCTTAGTAAGTTTATCTTGCTTTCCAAACTGTTTTCCCCAAGTTGCATTTTGAAAATCTTATGTTTCTGGCCAAGTTCGGGTTTTCACCCTATCTCGAGATTTTCCAGTCCATCTGGATTTTCCTGGATTTCTTGCAAACTCTAGTTTCATGTTGCAGTTCGGGTTTTTGAGCCAGTTCAGAATTTTTCAGACTCTCTAGATTTTCTCAGATTGCTTTCAAAGTCTAGCTCAGCCTGTTTTACACTGCTATTCAAGATTTTGTGGCCTTCACAAAATTCCACCTGGGCTGGATTTTTCTGGATTTCCGTCTGGCCATCGGGTTTTCGGGTTTGGTCAATCTTTTGAGCTTTATGCCATTTTTCTTTATCATTGGCATTCTCTTGAGTTTTGATGTTCAATCTTGTTGTGCTTTAAATGTTATAATATTGCTTGGAGTTTGAATTCATGTGTGTTTGGGCATTTCATGGCTTGCCTTGTGCATTCATGGTTAAAATCTAGGGTTTCATGCTTAGGGCGTTGTCGTTTTGTTTTGATTTGCTTTCAGTTGAACCTAGTTTGTTCAAGGAAGATCTGTTGAAGGTTCTGAGTTAACTAGTTCAGTGCTAGGTTCCTCAAATTTATGACCTTCGGTCAATTTGAGTGTGAATTCGTGTTGGATTGCCATTGCTCGAGTTTTCTCCCAGCTTCAGTATTTTTCGGTCCAGTCGGATTTTCCTAGATTTTCTAGGAGGCTTGTTGAAACTTGAAAATTGGGTAAAATGAATGATCTTAATGATAAATTCTTATGATTCCATGCTTTTGATTGGTAAATTACATGGTTATTTGCAGTTGTTCTGCATTTTGATGATTTAATGGTGGATTTTGTGCCTTCTTCACTAGAATCCACCTGGGCTAGATTTTTCTAGAATTTCCTTGCTGCCCTGGATTCTGTGGCTGGCTCAAAATCACGGATCATGTTGTTTATGATTTCACAGCATTTTTGGGTTGATTTCAATTTGTTTTTGAGCTTATTTGGATTACGCATACATTGTTGATGATATACTAATATTGATCTTCATGGTATAATAGTGTTATAATGGTATTGATGGTGGTTTTTGCTGAGTGTAGGCTAAATTTTGTTGAGTCATCAAGGAAATTTTGGAGATGAAATTTAATGAAGAAATTCAAATACTGTTACTCCACCCCTTGGCCGACTTGGAGAAGGAAGTTAATTTGGGGCTACATTGAAACTTGTGCCTTGGTTTGAATTGTGTTGAGGATCCTAGGCCGACCTTGGATTGAGTTCATGTATTTAATGTCAATTTATTTTTTGAATTCTCCTTGGGCCGACTTGTTTTGGATATTTTATTATTTGTAAAACCTTTGCTTGGCTGACATGCTTTGGGGTTATCTATAAATTGGACATTTTTCCTCATTTGTAATATATAGAAAAATAGAAGAAGATAGAATAGAATACATAGACAGATACAAGCGAATTTAGCAGTAGAGTAGAAGTAGAAGTTAGTCAATTTCTAAGCAAGTGTTGTAACAGAACATTGAAATTGTTGCTGAAATTTTGTGATTCAATACAATAGAAGACATTGTGATTTTCTGGTGATCTCTTTTCTGTTGACTTATCTTGCACGGTTCTTATGATTCTATCTTTCAAATTGCTTAAGGTTATTAGATTTAGATTTAGATCTGATTCAATGATGTTCATGATTTAATGTTTGAAGTGTTGCAACAATCCCTGGTCCATACTTTTTGCAACTAGCTAATTGTTAATTGCTTTGCAAAGTTATCCTGGACTTTATATTCATTGTGCTTAGTTTGGTTGTGGAGATTTATTCATTTCAATTGCAATTGGGTTATCTTGGATGAATGTCCATGATCTGAAAATCTTTAAAACCTTAGAACATTGCACTGTTTCTGTAAGATTGTAGATATATCTTGGTCAAGTAGGCATTAGTTTATGAGGGATTAGTACATTTCAAGTATTTCATCATTTTCATTGTTAATCTTAGAAGTAGTTAAATTTAGTAATCTCTCTGAAACCCTAATCTTTTATTATTTCTTTATTATTTGGATTAGAATTAGGATTGAAGTATCATTACATTGCCAGATCTAATAAATTCAGGATTCAGTCTTTGCTTGTAGTAAGGTCCCTTTGTGATTACCAGTATTTTCACATTTATCACTGAGTTGTTTATGCATTGTCAAGACTTGACATTAGAGACCTTGGGGTTATCTCTTGAGGCTTGCTGATAGAGATTTTACCTTTCAAGAGAGAGAATTTCATATTTTGTCTGAGGTGTTGCTATGAAGAAAACATCATCAAAAAATTGGTGCTAGAAGGAGGGCCTGAATAAGCTAAGCTGGATCAGTTTGTGTATGCTCTCTCCTGAATGATTCATAAGAAGAACCAGATCTACTCTAGGAGAAGAGGAATTTCAAGAATTATTAGTCCCTACCAAGTCAAGGACCAGTACAAAGGGAGAATCATCATCCACCCGACCACCTCCATCATCTCCATCATTCTCAAGTCCATCTGAGTATGAGTCTGAGGACATTCCCATTTCACAACCTTAGCCAGTCATAAATCAGCCATTACCACCCCCACCTCCACCAATGGCTTTCCTAGCTAATAAACCATCTCCATTGAGTTTTTCCAATTACAATGTCATGCCCAAGAATCCTGAACACTTTTGATAAGAATTCCATGTTAATGATCCCAATAGAACTACTGAAGAACACATCAGGATCTGGGCTAATGCAAGAAGTTGGCTACACAAAAAGCTCAAAAAGTGGAAATGTTTTTGCTGTTTTTCAGAATTTTCCACACTTAGACTAAAAATTTGAGGCACTTACATAATGAATCTTAAAAAAATCAGTAATATAAAATCTATCATTTTGAATCTAGTTTCCAAATATGTAAATTATTAAAATACCCAAATTATAGAAATTAAATTTTGATAGGGATCTATAAAAACCACGTTTTAAAAGTCCCTTTTTTTTACTATACCAAGCAAGTGTATGGAAAACACTTTTTGACCCAAATAAAATTATTTTACTAATTCTTTTTGGGAAAAGAGAGCTAACAACATGAAGTTTGATGTGGATTTTTTTTATAATTTTTGATTGAATATTTTTTTTTATTAATTTTTTATTGGCCTTAATTGATGTTTCTTTTAAAATCGTATGGATTAACATAATTGACCTAAAAAAAAAAAAAAAATTACTTTTTTTTTTCATTGTGTAGGGAATTGTTTGAAGTTTGATGCCATATAATTTTTTTTACAAGAAACTTAACCAATAAAAAGTTATTAAAAAACCAAAAAAATATGATATTTTAAGTTTAGGGACTAGTTTGCTTAGAAATTAATTAAAAAATAGAAAAAATAATCCAATATTAACAAAATTTATATATTTAGAAAGTGGACATTTTTTTTTCTAATGGGTTTTAATTTTATAGATTCATTTATAAAAAAAAGTCCATCAGCTATGTTGTCAAAGTTGGGCATTCTTCTTCAATCTGCCTTAGTTTTTTAGTTGCAGGTCAAAGGCTAAGGCTTGGATTGCCAAGCCTTTCCCAAGCCTAAAACCAAGGCTAGATGTGGTGTGGAAATTCAATTTTAAATGAAACGCGTATGCGTTTCATAACGCATACGCGTTTCATAACGCATACGGGCTACCTATTGACCCGTTGGAAAAACGCAACATGTATGCAATTTTTGAACATAACGTGTACGCATTTCTAATATAGTCATTTTCCCCTAATTTAGAAAATACTGGTAAAACATGATTTTCCTGCAACATTCATTTTCTGTAGTACAATCTAAAAGTGTCATTTTCTATGTTTTTTATTGCAAATTTTTGTGTATGGCCATTTTATTCAAATTGTTGGAAGAAGAGACAAAGTGCATGCTTGAATTCTTTCTTGAAGTGGAATCGAGTGCAAGAACTTTTACAAGAAGATTGAAAAAGTGAATTCTGACGTATCACGATATTTTGTACTTCAGGAGTACATAGTTTAATTTGAATATTCGGCTATGGCATTTGATAATAGGTTTCCTAAATTTTGCCATCAAAGAGAGGGTTTTATAACCATGGGTGATAAGAAAAAGAAAAAAAAAGGTGTAGAAATTTAATGAAACCCAAAGAAATTCAAGCAAATAAAGATAAGAGGCAAAAAGACAAAGGGAAATGAGAGAAATGATTCATCAAATGAAAGATTTGGAAGCATCCAATTCCAAGAATGTTGAAGAGGAAGCCATGAATGATGAAATGAATGTAGATGATGCAAATGTGGAGATGGTGAATATGGAAGAAAATGCAATTACGGAGACAAACTCAACTGTGCCTTCAAATTCAACTTTGAATGATATGCAAACAACTTCGGGTGTGTCTTCAAATCCACCTCTGAATGATATGGAAAATGAACCTATTCAAACAATCTATCTAGGTATGTGTTCAAACCAAAGTTTTCATAATATTGATATTGCTTGTTTAGATGAAGTCGATACACCATTGATGAGATCAATAATAATAGGGTCGTAAAACAATGCGTAAAACAAGAAAATGATGAAATTACATCTTATGAGAATGTAAACGAGAAATGAAATTCTAATATTGGATGAAAATGAGAATGAAATCCCTTTCTTTACATTTGAAAATGAAAATGAAACCCCTCAGGGACCGAAAAATGAAACTCCATTCATGGATGAAGGTGAAAATGTTTCTTTTTACAAATTGAAACATGTGCCAGATGTGTAACCTCATGGTAAAGTTTCTGAGACAAATTAGAAATTATGGAAATAAAATATGTGTGTACATTTTTTTAATAGAAATAAATTAGGATTCCAATGTCAACTCATGGTGTAATTGATGAGAATGTTGAAAATGAGAAAAGTGATGAAAAAATTAGGTGTTTTTGTAAAACCAAAAAAGAAAGATGATTCAGTAGAACAATTCATATCTAGTTTTGCTAATTCTATTGATGTTATTGGTAAGAAAAGTCGATCAAAAGATAAGAATGCGGCTCTTCGTGCAATAACAATTGCTCTAGTTGATAAAGTAGCTTAAAATAAAAGAATGTTAAGTAAGATTAGTAAATGTATAAACTTAAATCCTAAAAATTTGATAAGAGCTGCTAAAAGAAGAGAAAGTATTGAAAAGGATCCTATTAATCAATGTTGGAGTGTTAGTGGTAGACTCAAGATCAAACATGAAAATAACTAATGAAATTAAATCTTTAATTGAAAAAATTTGGCATGATAATAGAAGAGTATCACCTAACATTAGAGATGTCTTAAAATTAAGGGTGGGTTCCAAAATTCATGAACCTCATCAAAAGCATCTCTTAGATATGACTCAAACTGAATTATATAAAAAAATTTAGATGCTTCAATCTTACCATTGAATATTAATATAAGTCAAAGATCATTCGAAGAGTGTAAACCTTTTTATGTTAGAATTAATAAGCAACGAATCTCTTGTTGTTGTAAGACTCATGTACAATTTCATTATTATTATGATATATTTCAATATATACGATGCACTTTGCATGCTAACCAAATTATGCAGGACATTTGTGGTATTAATATGCCACCTGAAAGAATCAAATATTTTATAGCAGGTTTGTTTTGTAATCCCTCTTTAAATGGAAACTCATTTTTTTTAAAAGCATGCATTTCTGGAGAATGCGATAGATGTGGTAACTTTTCCTCATTAGGAGAATGTATGCATGAAAGTAGTTTAGATGAATTTGGAGAACAATTAGTGGATGTAATAAAATTTTTAAAATATTGAGTATTCTTTAAAAGATGGAAAAACTAGAAAATGTGTTGAACTAATTGTGGAAAAAGTTAGTGTGCATGCTTTTATTACTGAATTTAAAGATAAGTTTGTACCTAAATATGTTCAACACTCTCAGAATGCTCATTGGCTTGATAATCAATTTCGTTTATGTAAAAACACATTTCCAATTGGAACTATATTGTCAATTGTTGATTTTGCTGAAAATTATACTCTTGCTCCACAAGAAGAAATCCAATCACAATATTATAATTCAGTGCAAGTAGCTATATTTGTTCACATTGTTTATAGACATGATGAAGATAGTACAGAAGATAATAGAATTTTTTTGAAAGAGTACCATTTTTATGTAA
>VDFB02295554.1:0-14569 GCA_007258455.2 Sequoia sempervirens
CAGGAATATCTCTTACCACTTGCTCAAATCTTAGGTTGAAAATAAGAACCAACTCATCTTCATCTTTTTGGATTCTCGTAACTCTTTTCCTTAACAATCTAGGATTAACCCCTTTAAATGCAACCATGAAACTATTCCATGAAGGTACAAAACATATTGGTAAATATGAAAACCAATCTCTTGCATTTTCCTTCAAAGACCGAGCAAAAATTTTCATGACAACATCCTCATGGTCTATTTCAAAATCATCCATCAAATCTATGAAAGCTGACTCAGATTTTTACCATGTAAATTTTGGTAAATTTTTCCTAATATCATCAGGAATTTTATTAGGGAAACCTTTAATACCACCAAAACTTAATGGCTTATATCTCTCAATAGAGAACTTCCTCTGAGGGTACTCTAGGAGTTGCATACCCGACATATTTTTACTTGATGATTTACTAGAAAATGCTGGGGAATAGAATATTTCTCTTGTATATTTATTCATTCTTCAAATATTAACTACCTCACCATGATTATAAAGCTACAAAACTCAATTATACTCATTCCTTAAAACTTTCTAAAAGGAAAATTATAGAAATAATCACACTTCTTCCATCCCATTTAGATACTATAAATTTCAGCTCAGAAGTATGTAAAATGACTGTCACTATTCCCTTCCCTAATGCTTTAACTCACTTAATTGGGAATAAAGTATTTCTTCCATATCTCTAAAAAATGGATTTCTTACAAATTTATTTCTTCTTACAAATCAAAATAGGGGAAAATACCTAGATATATTTGTAGATATCACACTTTATTAGGTTCTTTGCATAGAGTTGCCACCTCCTTTGTAGAGGATCAAACTTCAACAATATGAAGCAACTTTTCACCGGTTGATTTCACTTTAGGAGTCCTTTTCTTCCAACAATTTTTTACTGGTACATAGTTCTTCGAAGTCACCACCCACTTTTAGTGAATACTTTAATTTAGAACCTGCATGACTCTATAAAGGAAAAATGATCTACTACAAAGGTTTTCTCAAATAAATCCCCAACGAAGTCACCATTTCTATTGGTTATTTTTTATGAACTAAACTTAATCTCATCCCTTACCTATGAATCTTCCAGAACTCAATTATTAGTAAGGGTGAGGATTGGCTAACAGCTAAGTGAGGCATTAAAAAATGCACTTCTCTTTAGGATCTGTGAAACATATGAGGGTAATCCTATTTATGCTCATAATATCCCTACTTGATCAAGAGCATTTCCATACACAAATGTATTCATTAGGTAGTGCAAATAAAAAAATATCATCAAAGGCTTGGCAGACCTCTTACAATATTTCTATTTATTGTGTGGAATATGGTACTATTGAAGGTTGGTATGGTGTGATTTAAAATATTTTATGAATTCATTCACATTCCAAATCTCTAGCTAGGTTCAACACTAGCTCAATCAATCACAAGATAAGCTAACAAAAAGACCAGTGCCTAGTCTAAGGGAAAAAATGAGTTATACTTTGCAATCAATCAGTAATAAAACTATAATTTAAAGTCAGTAATCAGGGGACTATTGGCATGCTACTTTGTGGCATCAGACTCATTGTGTTTTAAAACATTGCCTCCTTACTAAATCCTATATTATTTTCCCACAAACCAATGACCCTATTTTATCATTAAATCAACTCATTGAATTGAAGCATAAACAAACCCATTCATTCAGTGCAAATGACAAAAGAAAAATTAAATTATAATTAACAATTTCATTCGTAATTTGCAAGGAAAATACACAGGAGAGCACATGTTTTACAAATAGTAATTTCTTTCATTGCTAATATTTCTTTGTAAAACCATTTTAAGATTAACATACATTATGAATAATACCCTATACTTTCTGCTAATATATTCATCAACTTATCTATTTACATTCTATTGCTCTCTTATCATAGCCTTTTCCTAGACCTTTCTTAGACTCAAAATTTCCTGAACTCTCTTTTAGCCATGAAATCCCCTTTATAAACAGGGGAACAACAAGCATCCAACTGAGTTAAAGTCACATTTCATTTCATTTCAAAACCTAATTTCAATTGATTTTGAGAAACTCCCCATGTGGATTTATGCAATCATTTGAGAGCAAGGGAAGACAAAAGACAAAATTTAGGCACGTGGTACCGTTAGTTATTGTTGCTAGGTCCATGTCGAACAAAATATTATGTATCATACTAGTTGAAGGACTGCCACTTCAACATGGAAGAGTAAAATACCAAAACCACAAACACATTGAAAAGAATGCTTCCCATGCAAAGACCACGGTATCATCAAAAATAAAAACAAGGAGAAAACTCTATTCTAAGTCATCAACATCAGAGTATTCTCAATCACTCCTTATTCATGATGAAATTGGAGGAACCATCACCACATCCTCATCAAATCCTTCATATGGCACCAGAGAGTGAAGATACTGGCCATATCCTAAGTCAGTGTCACCTCTAGCATCAAAGGACTATTAGAGAACACAATGAGAGAATTATGTTTTTCCTAACCAGACCTTATGACTCTTGTCTCTTTTCTTGGCATTCTTCGAAAGCTTAACCAACTCCTTGCATTAAAACTTGACCAATTCCTCTCAAATGGTCATGTTCCTTAAGTTCTAAGTACTCAGGACAATTTTTTTCTTCTTATGACCATGGGCACTACTCTTACCCTTTGAAACCTCAGGAGTTGTTGAGAATTCTTGCTTAGCTATAGACAAATCCTCATAACACTCAGACACATTAAGTCAACTATACCTCCTGGCTGGTTGAATTGACACACCAGAATTTCCCATCTTGTAGAACAAGGGGTGAAAACTAGAAAGTCTAAATTGAGCAAAAATTGACAACTTAAAAGCCTCTGAATCAAATTTGCAAGTAAGCACACCCACAAATCCCGACAATCACAACCAGTCCCAGAAAAAGGAATTCCTAGGCAAACTAGAGTTGAATGATAGAGAGACCAATTGAAAAATAACTCACCCTAGACATGAACATTCAAATTTCAGCTCAGGGAAAATTAACACTCACACACTTCTTCAATAACTCACACCTCACATTCTTTGCAGACTAAAAATGGTGAAAATGAACAGCAAGAAATTTGCATTAAATAGATGATTTGGAGCATGCAACAATTAATGATTTAAAAAATCCTCATGCGAGGGAGTTGATAACTTAGCATCTCAGCTTTGAATCTGGGTCGTCGATCTTTGAGGATTTAAACTTCATCCATGGTGATCATGAGCATCATTTTTTGGCCTTTAGCAACTTGTTCCTAGAAAACAACGATACCACCTCAAATGCTGCCATGCTTTCCATTTATCTTCATTAATCATACACGATTTGATAATTAGCATGTATTTCCAACTCAATCCATGCTCCTTCATTAATATTGGTGACGTACACAAAACTAGCATTTGAAGAGAATAGTTGCTTATACACTTCATCGCTCATCGCATACCTACCCCAAATTCTAGGGTTCAATTAGCGATGAGAGTATTGTCATGATGAAGTTCAATACATTGGATCATCTTGCTTTAAAATCACATTAATGATTCTCCACTTCTTGTGCTACTTTCTCCTTTTCTTTATATGATTTCCTCAGGCCACTACCACATTGCCTTTTTAGTCAATAGTTGTTACCTATCTCTGATACATCTCATTCTTCACTAGTTTTATCAACGATGCAAGCATCCAAGCGATGAAATATTAGCCCTTGGATCTATGGCCCATCCTTGATCATGCTCACCTTCCCATCACACATCACTAATTCATACTTTGAACTATGGATTGCATTAGTGACAGGAGATAAGGTGAAGAGGCCAGATTAAGATGCATACATCTGCATGAGAATCAATGATACGAAAGACATCGCACATAAGATATATTCAAATTAGTGAAAGAAACTTGAACAAGTAACTCCATCACTCATCACTATTTTGAAGCTTAAGCTTTGGAATGAATCCATAATGAGTGATAAAAGAAAATAGAAAAGCTCTAGGGCCATCACTCATCACTAATTCTCCTCATATAGTTTGAAAGCAATTAGTGATGAGAGATCCTAGTGATTTGCATTGCATATATTGCTAATACAAAATTTGACATTCAAAACTAATCTGCGATGCGAGAAACACATGAGATACCACATATTGCTCATTGCTATTTGAAAACTTACAAATACATAACCATCCGTGATGAGAGATAAAGGAAAAATAATAGGCCTAAAGGTCATTTCCAATCACTAATATAATATTAAAAAAGTCATTAGTGATAGTAAAGGCCAAAAAGGATCTTTACTCAACCTTACATAAAAATAAGAAACTTTGACCTAAGCATAAGGGACCGATTACTCCACGATCGCCAAGGACATAAGATGTTTTAATATGAACGATAGTGCGCAACAGGAGGTCAACAATGAAATAGAACATTGCAAGCATTTAGAGCTAAGGGTTTCTTAAGGATGGATTCCAAGCTAACACAAAAACCCTTCAACAATGATGACAAGTAGAACCCTAAGCCTTCAAATGCCACTTAGTATTCAAAATGTGATAAGATTTTGAGATGGAACATAAAAAAAAATTGCAAGTTCCATCACACCACCAAGCTAGGGCTTGGAAATATAAGTAACATGCAAGATCTAATTATGAAACTTAATGATATCGCAAAGATTCACTAAATAACCTAGAAATGAATGCAAAGAAAAATATAAAATTGGAAAAGTATAGAGGGGCACCTTGAAATCTATAGAAGCTTAAATGGAGACCTGAAATGTTGAAAAATATGAATTTAATGTCTATTGGGACTCATACACTAGTCTGGGTGATTTAGTCTTGGATTAGGGTTTCTGGGTAGGAACATAAATCTGGCAGAGATAAGTCTAGAATTCCTAAAAGCTACAAATTTCATTGTACTAGGACTCATATGCTAGAAGTGGTGTATTAGTATTGCTTAGCCTTTTTAGAGGATTAGGATCTAAATTTTCTCTTCAACCTCAGCTCTATTTTCTCAACTTGATATCAGGATCTGAAATGTTGAATTCTACCCTATAGAAGTCTTTTAATGCTCTTCAAAATAAGGTGACAACTTGGAAAACTTTGCAAACTTGACAACTTCTTTCCAAACTTTTTATTTAGAAGGACATCAATCTAGATCTACTAATCACACACTAAAGAGAGGGAAATTTTGTTTTGTTAGTAGAAAGGGGTTTTCCTTGGTCAAACCCCATTATGGTAATCAAAACTTGAAATAGAATGATATGGAAGGGAGGAATGATGAATGATAAAAATGCAATGTTGCAACTCACCAAACACTAGAATAAGATGCTACAAACATGTATGAAATGACTACAATGGATGTAGATCTTGACTCTTGCTTGAATGATATGTATCTTTTGACGTGAATGCTTGATTGAATAATGAAACCCTACATCACAAATGTTAGATAAAAAACAAACATGATGCATGATGACTTTGACATGATGCTTGATACTTGAATAATGCTCCAAAATTCTTGATAATCAACCCTTGAAGACTCTTGAATTCTCTTGTAAACTCTTGAATGTTCTTTTAAACTCTTTTCTATAATTCATGATACTCAAGTTGCTAGGTGAAAAATGAGTGAAATAACCTTGTATTTATACTTGTTTATGCTTAATTTCTCAAAATTACAACACTGCAAGATAACATTAGATCTAGGATAATAAAATCCCACCAAGAATTTGAATTTAATTTAATTTTAAGCCACATGAGACTCATACGCTAGAAGTGGCATATGAGTCCCATTAGGCTAAGCTATGGGACACATTTTTTAAAGAAATGCTTAGATTCATTTGAAATCGACATCGAGGCCCCAAAACATAGGTGGGACTCATATACCCAATGTGGCATATGAGTCTCAGATCACTAAATGTAGGCCACACAATCCAAAAACATTAATTTTTGATTGGATGTTGGTAAATTTCAGGATTATCCTGGGAAAGATGCATTAATTAAGGCTTGTGGATGTAAAATAAGACCAAATAAGGCATGAAGAAGCCCAATTAATTAACGAAACCCTAGATAAGTGTGAGAGTGTAATACAACACTTTATGAGACCTTAAATAAGGCACAACTAGGTCCATTTAGTTTGCAAGGGCCCTAGAACTAATGTGAATGTGTTAAACACATTACAACACTAAATCAAGGCATCATTAAGCTCAATTTAACAAGTGGGATCCAAACAAGTGTGAAAATGTCACAAACGACATTTTTTGACACTACATAATTTACAATTAATACATGACTAATAAATGGGATTTGCAAAGTAATTTACTACTTAACCTAAGATTGATTTCATCACATTCATTCATCATATTCACTTACAATACAACAATGATAAAGACTTGTAGACAAATGAGTTTAACATTCTAGATACAAGGCTCAAGCTTGAATCAATTTTGGAACCAAGAAAACCATCTAAACACCAAGTTATTCCTAATCCTATAATTTTTTAAATAAAACACAAAATTTCAAGGGGAAATAGAAATATAGAATAATTATATATCATCTTGGTAGAAATATATTGATTTTCTAAGGAAAATAAATATAGTCAAACCAATTTATTCTTGACCATTCTTCACCCAAATAGAAAAACAAGATGGTGCAAACTCCTAAGAAAAAATTAACTAATACGAAGACAAGTGGGACACACCATCATATTGGGTGAAAGCACACTAGTGTATCCCTCTTTTCAACCCTATTGGACTACAATAATAATATTTTCTAGCATTCAACACATTTTCAGTCATATTAAATAAACCATCAAGAATTTAATGATGATGTAAAGTAGTGTTTTGTATCATATTGTCTATAGATTAAATTTATCATGTGTTTGTGTGGGGTAGTTTTTATTATATTATAGTGATATTTCACAATAAATTTTTTTACTGGAAATATTTTTTTTTTAAGATTTCTTATAATTAGATTAATAACTCATGGTGTAAAAGTATTTTTGATAATTTTTTATGGATTTTTTACAGATTAATGTGATATTTTGAGGCCACACCTGTATATTGATATCAAAAAGAGATTTTACATCGCCAACACCTGTATGGGCAGAATAGTTGGTGATAACATTTATAATATATAATCGAACTACTAAAATTAGCTCAAACACATAGTTTCATACCATATTTTTTTCTAATACTACCTAGCTTCGCCTACCATTATATCCTTCTACTTTCTACTATCCTATAAACTATATAAACTCAGACCAACACAACACAATATTTGAAGTTCTAAATTTTCCCCTCCTTGGCATCATCCTACTCATCTCCCCCTTCCTCCATTAGGGAAAATTTCCACATTCCATGTCTGGCAACCACACCTTCTATGCATCCTTTCAAGAAATTGATGCCTGACTATGTGTGGCTTCATTTCCTTGCCACATTCATGCCAGATCCGCAAACTATAAATTATTTTAGAGATTCATCCTCTCCAACACCCGACCTTAGCTACATCCTTCCATCTGATATCAATCCTCTTCTCAAGATCACACACTGTAGATACCTCTTCAAACCTCCACACTATTGTACCCACACCAATCTGACCATTATGGCCTCCACTAGTTGCTATGATTCAGTAACATCGAGTAGAATATCTAGAAACATGGATGCAATTTCTATGTTAATTTGATATTGCTCATTCTCATTCATATATTCATCACTAAGCACCATTCAAAATGCATGTGAAACCACCTCAGCGCTGGTCTTAAAAAATCCATTAGCCTCCTCTCAGAAATGTCACCAAAGAAATCCATCAACCACTTTCTTGACCTCAAATAGATGTAAGTATCCATGTTCTTCTCCACATGTTACATAGTATTGGTTCCCATCTATTTGCTACTAAAATATGTTGGGAATTATCATTCACAAGTTATTTGACTATATTTATCGTTCCATGAAGGTTTCCATCCCATCTAACTAATTTATGTGTGAAGGTTAGCCTATGATACTCCTTGAGATGACTTCAAAAAGCATGTCAATCCTCATTTGAAGTTGTCATGACCCCATTCCTTACAAAATTTGAGAACTCTTTTTGATTAGTAATTTAATAACTATAATTTCTAAAACAAAATAAAAAAATAAAAAAAATAAAATAATAAATAAACTATTCATAATGAATATGTGTGCAATGTTTTTCTCCTAGTCTAAGATGTAAAACGAAAATGAATGCAAACAAGGGAACACAACAACACCTCAAGATTGGCCTATTTGAACTTAAACAAAATGAAATACAAAACCAAGTATGTTACCTTGCCCAAGTTGATCAAATGGTTGGCCCTATTGATTCATTCAATTGTGTGCTCCTTTGGATGGAAAATAACATGCAAGTGAATGCAAAATGACGTGCATGAGATGAGGGATATGTTGTGCAATTTTTTGTACACGCCCCGCTGAAAGTAAGGACCCTCTTTTTCTTTTACATTTGTGCTTTTGGCCCTTTGATTTTGAGGAGTTGCATGTTGAAAATTGCCTTGACATGTCCTTAGTAAGTTTATCTTGCTTTCCAAACTGTTTTCCCCAAGTTGCATTTTGAAAATCTTATGTTTCTGGCCAAGTTCGGGTTTTCACCCTATCTCGAGATTTTCCAGTCCATCTGGATTTTCCTGGATTTCTTGCAAACTCTAGTTTCATGTTGCAGTTCGGGTTTTTGAGCCAGTTCAGAATTTTTCAGACTCTCTAGATTTTCTCAGATTGCTTTCAAAGTCTAGCTCAGCCTGTTTTACACTGCTATTCAAGATTTTGTGGCCTTCGCAAAATTCCACCTGGGCTGGATTTATCTGGATTTCCGTCTGGCCATCGGGTTTTCGGGTTTGGTCAATCTTTTGAGCTTTATGCCATTTTTCTTTATCATTGGCATTCTCTTGAGTTTTGATGTTCAATCTTGTTGTGCTTTAAATGTTATAATATTGCTTGGAGTTTGAATTCATGTGTGTTTGGGCATTTCATGGCTTGCCTTGTGCATTCATGGTTAAAATCTAGGGTTTCATGCTTAGGGCGTTGTCGTTTTGTTTTGATTTGCTTTCAGTTGAACCTAGTTTGTTCAAGGAAGATCTGTTGAAGGTTCTGAGTTAACTAGTTCAGTGCTAGGTTCCTCAAATTTATGACCTTCGGTCAATTTGAGTGTGAATTCGTGTTGGATTGCCATTGCTCGAGTTTTCTCCCAGCTTCAGTATTTTTCGGTCCAGTCGGATTTTCCTAGATTTTCTAGGAGGCTTGTTGAAACTTGAAAATTGGGTAAAATGAATGATCTTAATGATAAATTCTTATGATTCCATGCTTTTGATTGGTAAATTACATGGTTATTTGCAGTTGTTCTGCATTTTGATGATTTAATGGTGGATTTTGTGCCTTCTTCACTAGAATCCACCTGGGCTAGATTTTTCTAGAATTTCCTTGCTGCCCTGGATTCTGTGGCTGGCTCAAAATCACGGATCATGTTGTTTATGATTTCACAGCATTTTTGGGTTGATTTCAATTTGTTTTTGAGCTTATTTGGATTACGCATACATTGTTGATGATATACTAATATTGATCTTCATGGTATAATAGTGTTATAATGGTATTGATGGTGGTTTTTGCTGAGTGTAGGCTAAATTTTGTTGAGTCATCAAGGAAATTTTGGAGATGAAATTTAATGAAGAAATTCAAATACTGTTACTCCACCCCTTGGCCGACTTGGAGAAGGAAGTTAATTTGGGGCTACATTGAAACTTGTGCCTTGGTTTGAATTGTGTTGAGGATCCTAGGCCGACCTTGGATTGACTTCATGTATTTAATGTCAATTTATTTTTTGAATTCTCCTTGGGCCGACTTGTTTTGGATATTTTATTATTTGTAAAACCTTTGCTTGGCTGACATGCTTTGGGGTTATCTATAAATTGGACATTTTTCCTCATTTGTAATATATAGAAAAATAGAAGAAGATAGAATAGAATACATAGACAGATACAAGCGAATTTAGCAGTAGAGTAGAAGTAGAAGTTAGTCAATTTCTAAGCAAGTGTTGTAACAGAACATTGAAATTGTTGCTGAAATTTTGTGATTCAATACAATTAAAGACATTGTGATTTTCTGGTGATCTCTTTTGTGTTGACTTATCTTGCATGGTTCTTATGATTCTATCTTTCAAATTGCTTAAGGTTATTAGATTTAGATTTAGATCTGATTCAATGATGTTCATGATTTAATGTTTGAAGTGTTGCAACAATCCCTGGTCCATACTTTTTGCAACTAGCTAATTGTTAATTGCTTTGCAAAGTTATCCTAGACTTTATATTCATTGTGCTTAGTTTGGTTGTGGAGATTTATTCATTTCAATTGCAATTGGGTTATCTTGGATGAATGTCCATGATCTGAAAATCTTTAAAACCTTAGAACATTGCACTGTTTCTGTAAGATTGTAGATATATCTTGGTCAAGTAGGCATTAGTTTATGAGGGATTAGTACATTTCAAGTATTTCATCATTTGCATTGTTAATCTTAGAAGTAGTTAAATTTAGTAATCTCTCTGAAACCCTAATCTTTTATTATTTCTTTATTATTTGGATTAGAATTAGGATTGAAGTATCATTACATTGCCAGATCTAATAAATTCAGGATTCAGTCTTTGCTTGTAGTAAGGTCCCTTTGTGATTACCAGTATTTTCACATTTATCACTGAGTTGTTTATGCATTGTCAAGACTTGACATTAGAGACCTTGGGGTTATCTCTTGAGGCTTGCTGATAGAGATTTTACCTTTCAAGAGAGAGAATTTCATATTTTGTCTGAGGTGTTGCTATGAAGAAAACATCATCAACAAATTGGTGCTAGAAGGAGGGCCTGAATAAGCTAAGCTGGATCAGTTTGTGTATGCTCTCTCCTGAATGATTCATAAGAAGAACCAGATCTACTCTAGGAGAAGAGGAATTTCAAGAATTATTAGTCCCTACCAAGTCAAGGACCAGTACAAAGGGAGAATCATCATCCACCCGACCACCTCCATCATCTCCATCATTCTCAAGTCCATCTGAGTCTGAGTCTGAGGACATTCCCATTTCACAACCTTAGCCAGTCATAAATCAGCCATTACCACCCCCACCTCCACCAATGGCTTTCCTAGCTAATAAACCATCTCCATTGAGTTTTTCCAATTACAATGTCATGCCCAAGAATCCTGAGCACTTTTGATAAGAATTCCATGTTAATGATCCCAATAGAACTACTGAAGAACACATCAGGATCTGGGCTAATGCAAGAAGTTGGCTACACAAAAAGCTCAAAAAGTGGAAATGTTTTTGCTGTTTTTCAGAATTTGTCACACTTGGACTAAAAATTTGAGGAACTTATAGAATGAATCTTAAAAAAATTCAATAAAATGAAATCTATCATTTTGAATCTAGTTTCCAAATATGTAAATTATTAAAATACCCAGATTATAGAAATTAAATTTTGATAGGGATCTATAAAAAACCACATTTTAAAAGTCCCTTTTTTTACCATACCAAGTAGGTGTACAGAAAACACTTTTTGACCCAAATAAAATTATTTTACTAATTCCTTTTGGGAAAAGAGAGCTAACAACATGAAGTTTGATGTGGATTTTTTTTTGTAATTTTCAGTTGAATATTTTTTTTTATTAAATTTTTATTGGCCTTAATTGATGTTTTTTAAAATCAACGTGTATGGACAACATAATTGAACCTAAAAAAAATTTTTTTGAATCTTTTTTTTTTCATTGTGTAGGGAATTTTTTGAAGTTTGATGCCATATAATTTTTTTTACAAGAAACTTAACCAATAAAAAGTTATTAAAAAACCAAAAAAATATGATATTTTAAGTTTAGGGACTAGTTTGCTTAGAAATTAATTAAAAAATAGAAAAAATAATCCAATATTAACAAAATTTATATATTTAGAAAGTGGACATTTTTTTTTCTAATGGGTTTTAATTTTATAGATTCATTTATAAAAAAAAGTCCATCAGCTATGTTGTCAAAGTTGGGCATTCTTCTTCAATCTGCCTTAGTTTTTTAGTTGCAGGTCAAAGGCTAAGGCTTGGATTGCCAAGCCTTTCCCAAGCCTAAAACCAAGGCTAGATGTGGTGTGGAAATTCAATTTTAAATGAAACGCGTATGCGTTTCATAACGCATACGCGTTTCATAACGCATACGGGCTACCTATTGACCCGTTGGAAAAACGCAACATGTATGCAATTTTTGAACATAACGTGTACGCATTTCTAATATAGTCATTTTCCCCTAATTTAGAAAATACTGGTAAAACATGATTTTCCTGCAACATTCATTTTCTGTAGTACAATCTAAAAGTGTCATTTTCTATGTTTTTTATTGCAAATTTGTCTTGTGTAGGGCATATTCTATTCAAATTGTTGGAAGAGACAAAGTGCAGGTTGAATTTTCTGAAGTGGAATCAAGTGCAAGAACTTTTTACAAGAAGATTTGGAAAAAGTGAATTTTTGGATGTACTCATGATATTTTTGTACTTCAGAGTTTATAGAAAAAATGATCTTCATAGTACATAGTTTAATTTGAATATTTGAAGGAGGTGGCAATTTGAAAATAGGTTTCCTGAATTATTTTTTTTGTCATCAAAGAGGGTTTGGTAAGCATGGGTGATAAGCAAAGGAAATAAAAAGATGTAGAAAGTTAATGACACCTGAAGAAATTCAAGCAAATAAAGATAAGGAGGCAAAAAGACAAAGGGAAAGGAGAGAAAGGATTCGTCAAATGAAAGATTTGGAAGCATCTAGTTCCAAGAATGTTGAAGAGGAAGCCATGAATGATGAAATGAATGTAGATGATGCAAATGTGGAGATGGTGAATATGGAAGAAAATGCAATTACGGAGACAAACCCAACTGTGCCTTCAAATTCAACTTTGAATGATATGCAAACAACTTCGGGTGTGTCTTCAAATCCACCTCCCAATGATATGGAAAATGAACCTATTCAAACAATCTATCCAGGTATGTGTTCAAACCCAAGTTTTCATAATATTGATATTGCTTGTTTAGATGAAGCTGGATACACCATTGATGAGATCAATAATATTAGGGTTGAAACAATGCAGAAATAAGAAAATGATGAAATTATATCTTATGAGAATGTAAATGAGAATGAAATCCCTAATATTGATGAAAATGAGAATGAAATCCCTTTTACATTTGAAAATGAAAATGAAACCCCTTGTGTGAATGAAAATGAAACTCCATCTATGGATGAAGGTGAAAATGTTTTTTTTACAATTGAAACAGATGTGCTAGATAACCTTCATGGTAAAGTTTCTTCAAGACAAATTAGAAATTATGGAAATAAAATATATAAAATATTTTTTTATAGAAATAAATTAGGATTCCAATGTCAACTCATGGTGTAATTGATGAGAATGTTGAAAATGAGAAAAGTGATGAAAAAATTAGGTGTTTTTGTAAAACCAAAAAAGAAAGATGATTCAGTAGAACAAGTCATATCTAGTTTTGCTAATTCTATTGATGTTATTGGTAAGAAAAGTCGATCAAAAGATAAGAATGCGGCTCTTCGTGCAATAACAATTGCTCTAGTTGATAAAGTAGCTTAAAATAAAAGAATGTTAAGTAAGATTAGTAAATGTATAAACTTAAATCCTAAAAATTTGATAAGAGCTGCTAAAAGAAGAGAAAGTATTGAAAATGATCCTATTAATCAATGTTGGAGTGTTAGTGGTAGACTCAAGATCAAACATGAAAATAACTAATGAAATTAAATCTTTAATTGAAAAAATTTGGCATGATAATAGAAGAGTATCACCTAACATTAGAGATGTCTTAAAATTAAGGGTGGGTTCCAAAATTCATGAACCTCATCAAAAGCATCTCTTAGATATGACTCAAACTGAATTATATAAAAAAATTTAGATGCTTCAATCTTACCATTGAATATTAGTATAAGTCAAAGATCATTCGAAGAGTGTAAACCTTTTTATGTTAGAATTAATAAGCAACGAATCTCTTGTTGTTGTAAGACTCATGTACAATTTCATTATTATTATGATATATTTCAATATATACGATGCACTTTGCATGCTAACCAAATTATGCAGGACATTTGTGGTATTAATATGCCACCTGAAAGAATCAAATATTTTATAGCAGGTTTGTTTTGTAATCCCTCTTTAAATGGAAACTCATTTTTTTTAAAAGCATGCATTTCTGGAGAATGCGATAGATGTGGTAACTTTTCCTCATTAGGAGAATGTATGCATGAAAGTAGTTTAGATGAATTTGGAGAACAATTAGTGGATGTAATAAAATTTTTAAAATATTGAGTATTCTTTAAAAGATGGAAAAACTAGAAAATGTGTTGAACTAATTGTGGAAAAAGTTAGTGTGCATGCTTTTATTACTGAATTTAAAGATAAGTTTGTACCTAAATATGTTTAACACTCTCAGAATGCTCATTGGCTTGATAATCAATTTCATTTATGTAAAAACACATTCCCAATTGGAACTATATTGTTAGTTGTTGATTTTGCTGAAA